>JARKIB010000333.1:0-142059 GCA_029378385.1 Mycena metata | reverse complement strand
GGAAACAAGGGGAACAAGCATTTACTCCAGCAACATATATTTGAGTGAAGTGGCCGCTGAAATGCAGGGTTCTGAGTTCCTTGTCAAATAACAAATTGGTAAGGATTTAGTGACCATCCTGCATCTTCAAAAACCTCTTGGAATTCCCAGAAGTGTAAAACGAGTGTTTGAACTCAACGTTTAGAATCGCGTTTGATGCGATGCCGGAAGGCTCGGAAGTCGGAACGGTGTGACTGAAGCGTTACACGGCGGAAAAGCCTTTGTCCTTTGCAGGATTGGCGCAGCTTGTCCTTTGACACGCCTCGCCCACGTCCTTTTACTAACTCCGGCCGCTTTGTCCTTCGGAGTTTCCCGCGGGCACGATGCAGCCACGCGTGTTCGGATGTTTCCGAGAAGTGAACAAGTTAAAATGAGTTTTTTTTCTCTACCGGGCTTGGTTTTCATCCAAGAATCCGGAGATGATTGGGATTGAACCTATTGATATTTAGAATAGGGTTAGAAGCAAACTTTGAGAGAAAACTCTGAAAAAGCTGATGGAAAACAGGGCCGAAGGATAAAGAATGGCTCTTCTGCTTTTTTTCAACGGCCCAACTGAAATAAAACTAGGTCTGTAATTACTTGCAGCCAAGAAATTACCTCCATGTATTTTTGGATGAACAATTTTGGAGGAGGATTGCCACAGGACACATATCAGGAAGGGTGTGACCGGGGGCCCTGCCGCCCCCTGCCGCACTGTTCCGGGAGGTCACACCCCTCGTCACAGCTCAGTAAATCAGGTGTTCGCCTCCTTATTTTGTGCTGGGAAAATCTGGAAAACTATAGAACACTCACCTAGTCGTCCCAGCCTATGTTTCTGGCTCAGTTTTTATGTTATACCACCAATCCTTCACACAGCCTTGTCCCCTCTGTCATTCAATGACTTCCAACCATTTCGGAAATATTCAACAAGAACTGCGCCCAAGACAAAAAAAACATTATTTCAGGTCATTTATCTCGCGGAAAACACCGAAAACACGTGGTTGCATCGTGCCCGCGGGAAACTCCGAAAGGCCAAAGCGGCCGAGTTAGGTAAAAGGACGTGGCGAGGCGTGTCAAAGGACAAGCTGCGCCAATCCTGCAAAGGACAAAGGCTTGTCCGCCGTGTTACATTCGCTCTTTCCTCCCACCATCATCTACAGGAAACGTCGAAACCACCTTATCTGGGGCGCATCCACTCAATCCAACAACAAATCCGGCTTCAATCTCTGTACTGGGACATCCTACTGGCCTGATAGGTCTTTTAATCGGACTGATCCTGTTCTATCGCGAGGTTTCTCGCCCCTGGAATTCGACTTTTTTGCAACTCCCCCCTCCACGATCACCCTCTCCGAAGGCGGATATGAACCCTGTGCTGGCATTCTACGACGACTCAAGGCCAATATTCCTCGATTAAGGCCTGCGGGATCCGACGGCATCACACCAATCGCAGCAAGTGGGGTGGAATGACCGCATGCAAGCTGAGTCGAATGGAGGATTGTAGAGGATAAACAGTATATCTGGTGCGTCGGCTACAATTTCATGACCTTGCTATACGCTCACACTGTTGGCAGCTGACTTTCTGGCCGCGTTCTGCCAGCCGCGATAGTATACCATTCCGCGCACGCGCTGCTCGGGCAGCAACTCCAGCGATCGTCCGCTCCTTGCGGAATTGCACTCGCCCTGCAGCGGCCTACGAGGTCCATGGGCCACGGGGAACGTGCACGCCCGTCGTGTGGACCCGCAGTGCGGCGGTGGCGACGGCGGGCGGCGGACCACGACTTGCGTGCGCTCTCGCTTTGCGCTGGGCGATTGCGCCTCCCACCTCCGGCCACACCTCCTGAACTATCCCATGCACACCGCCCTACCTGCGAGTACACGGACGATGCCCTGATCGGGCGGCGGCGCGGCGCGTCGCATCCGCTGCGCGCCCGGGCGGATATACCCCGCCTATTCCGCTCGGTGTTTACGACGTGGATGTCGTGTGACGTGCTATGCACGCCCCCCGCTGCCCACCGCGTCCGCTCGCCGCAACGTGGCGTAGCCCGTTAGGCACCGTTTCGAACCAATGCGCGCGGCCTACCGTGGGAGGCCGCCCCGCCCCCGGTTTGCTATGTATCGTATACACCGCGGCCCATCGCGCGCGGGTGCCTGCGGGGCGTGTACGGCGCGGTACGGCGGCCAACGCATCCCGCTTCGGCAGCGCGCAGCGTGGTCCAGTGCGCCCCGCGCTGTTGGCGCTGCCCATTTTCATGCCTTCCCCATCGTCCGCCCTGGTGCTGCAACCCCCAGGCAGACGGGAACCGAAATGGCGCTACCACAATCTTTGTGATTCCGACGTGTTTTGTAGGCTAGGCTCTGTACGTCATATTTCAATATTTTGGATGCGTCGTCGTCTACACATTATCTAACACTGTAATATTTTGAAGAATTTTAAGGCATTTTTTGTCGACGTCGTCGGCGACGACGTGGACGCCATTTGATCGCTATTGTCCGAATGGGGTTGTTTCTGTTCGCTGTGCTGCACAACGGTGACGCCTCTAACACAAGCCCTGATGGCTGCGAGGTAAATTGCGAAAGGACCCTGAGGTGATGTATCATATGGACCTCTAACTCACAAGAAATAACATATCACGGTCCTGCTCTGATCACAGGTGCGCGATACATCACTGCGCCAGGCTAAGGTGAGGACTGCTCGTAATATTTCGACCGGCAGAGTGACTTTTGACGGCAATTACAGAGGCTGATGTCAACCCGGGTACATTTTGCAAAGTTCTGTTTCTGTAATGAGTTTATCATATAACACGGCAGCTTGGCCCCCCCTCCCCCAAAACCCCACCCACAAAAAATGCTAAATCAAATCATCCCGTGTGCTTATAAAGTGCTTCAAGTATGTAAATGGGAGGAAACGAGTCCGAGTCTTTAAGTACAGATGGATTTCAACGTGGACTCGGAGCCCATTACTTATGTATTTTCATTTGCAACATTGTACCGGTAGCTACGTTGTTAGCACCTGATCGTGCGAACAGTAAGATAAACCGCCGTAAGGAGAACCAACAGCAGAATACTAGTAACTTGAACAACCGCGTATTTATACATCGGTGCATATGCATCATCCCTTGGTTTATTAGGTGCCAGTACTTTAAACCTTGGATAGTGCCTGTTGGACGAAAGCTGAGTCTCCTTCTGACATAGGTAATTTTCTGGGTGTGCCTAAAGAGAAGATTAGTCGGTAAGAAAGCTCCATAGATCGCGTACCTCACTCTGTAAGGGTTTCGTTTGACCTGGAACTCCTGCAGGCCGGGGTACAATCCATGGCTACGCTTATTACCCTCACAAAAGAAGTGGGAGTGAGTACTCCCGATAATATACTACAACATAAATCAACCTCGCGTAAACCAGGATATTTGTGCGCAATCGGGTATAGTTCAGTCTGGGGTCCAAGTGAGACGTGGAAAAGAAAAAATCCCGGCGAAGGCAGGCTGCGTCCGCCAAAGAAGCAAATAAATAACCGACCTCTTGCGACTCAGAACCCCGATGGCGATGTCGCAGCTCGTCCAGATTCGGGTACAAGAAGGGTCCTTCTCTTCTAGCCTAGGGACGGATAAGACATTAGCAACATACATGAAATAATATCTCCACCTCCTGTGGACGGGGTGTGGACGGGGTGGTCATGACGGTGGATTTCGAATTCGAATGTGAAAGCTCCTGGTTTAAATATCCGCGGTGACAGCGCACTGGGAGAAACTCAATGAATCGGCGTTTTGAGAGCAGCTAAATCTGGTGCCACAATTATTGAGCTCTTTCAACATCAGCGTGACGATGTACTTGGTGAGCTTCAAAGAAATTAAAGCACAGAAATAGGCACTCATAGTCTTTTTCTTTCTGCGGCACTTGGGAGTTTCGGATGGCGGTCTTGTCAGTAATGGTACACGGACATACAAGATTCAAGTTGGCAGCATTAGGCGGTGTTGGGTCTGACGGAACGCTTATTGATGAGAGCACCGGTAAGTTACTGGCAAGGGAATGAAACGTCGTCACCACCCCTGGCCAATATGGCGAGTTTGAGAGATGAACACTAATCCGAGACAGTCCCGGAATAACGAACCTTGGGTGATGGATCTCGAGGATCGCTGAGCGGTCCAACACATAGATTTAAATTCAATGGTGAGTTTGGGGCGAGCTGCCAGAGTTGCCGGGGATACTTTACCTGGTCTAGACATTTTCGAATCTCCTCCCGGGAGTGATGGAGGAGGAGAAGGATTCCAGGGATTCGTTGCCTGTCGAGACACGCGGATCACCTGCGGGCTCGTGTGAAACTAAAGATAGAACTGTCCTTGGACCTGTCCTCCTCAGCGAACCAAGAAAAGGGCGAGTTCGTTCAGCTGTTCCAAACTCTCACAGTGCGGTCGCTCGTTGAGCTGTCAGACTCGAACCATTCCCTGCCAGGATTCGGATTGTACGATTCCTTCGGGACCCTAAGACCCGGGTTCGACGGTCAGAACTCTCGGCCTCTTGATATCCACTTGATGTAGTTTATAGGGCTCCGAGTCCCCTCGCGCGCACTCCCCGGACTCTCGTCTTATCGTCCTCCCTGCGAATCATCGGCGTTTAAACGTCCACCAACTCTCCTACCCCAGTGAAGACCCCCCCGGGTTCCACCGTTTCAATGTTAGACGAGACCCAGGCGCCCGATTCCATGACATATCTCTTGGTAAATTGTGGATGCTGTAGACATGCTCCACTAACTAACCATAAGCATATGTTCAGACGCAATTAGTCCAGGGCAACATTACTTCTCAGGCAAGTTCCCGTCGATAATCAGGCGCTTTAAGTAGCTCATCGTGGGCTCGTAGCTCCGCAGAGAAACGGTAGGTCAGAGCGACTTTCCTTGTGCCGCAATTGAGCAAATTGTGGACCAGGAATCGAATGAAATGTCTTCGGAGAGACAAAGACTTGCAGTCGCTGCCCTTGATCTGGAGACTTCTAAGATGTACTCGTTGGCTCAATTGCAACGTCGCCAACAACACTTGGTGACCTCTCGAAGTGAGTTGATTGAAATCCAAATATGCCATTACCTCGCTGTAAGCCGACCTTCATTCTCAGTCTAGCCCTTGTTGACATGCTTCAAGCAACCAGACATGGCTTTCGCAGCACCACAGAACTCTGAGCCAACCAAAGTGCAGCTCGAGGTCAGTCAACTAGTTTTGCATGCCTTTCGTTCTGGTTCACATACGTTGTCTAGCTCGCGGCTGTTCTCGATAGAATCAATCACCACATTCACCTCAATGCTTTGGAAATAGAAACCATACATGGAATTAATCTAGGTTTTCTTCAGAACGCGAACCAAATGACTTTGTGGCCAGTACAGCAACCTCACACGCTTTCGTCCATTGCTCATCCGGGAAAGACTGAGTTGAATCCAGCGGAATACGTATATAACCCCTTCCCGAAGGTTCAGGCCGCTCAAAGTTTTATCACCGAACATAATGCATCCTCTGGGGTTTCTAACCTTGTTTCCGAGGCACTGGTCCAGACTGGGCTGGCGCCGGATGTTGTTTCGGATTCCGCGTTGTCTACAGATAAACTACAAGTCAGCCACAGAAGCCCTTTCGGAGTGGAAGATATCGATGTCAGTCTACTTACATGCGCAATAGATTGAACTGAATTGGTACCATAGGATGCAGTTCGCTCGTTGACACAGCAGCTGCTGGGAATCCGGCGCGACAAAGATATACGTTCTATTTCGGTAAACAATTTTACAACTCGGGAGGAGAGCGCACGCTATGCCAGAGGTGACAGTGGAGCGGCCGAACCATCGCTGGAGCCGTTTCGTCCCTGCTGGAATGACCTTGGGGGCACTTGGAATCGTACGTTAGAGGGCCTTTTCGTGCAACGATTCAAGCTACGCTACCCACGCTTGAACGCTGAGGAATTCTATGTTCGCCGGCGTTTCCGCCTGCGTCTCGTGGCTATGAAGAGGTGTCTTCCTAAAGACAGCTAGTTGTAGCACTCTGAACACAGCCATGTTGTCTGGCTATCGGCGTGAGATTGGTAAGAAGATGCGCAGCGAGACTCGCGTTCAAGGGATTTGTCTCCGAGGAGGCCTCCGTCATTTGGTCCGCTTGTAAAAGCTTCATGCTGAATTCATAATTACAGCGTCATTTTGTACATATTGCGTTGGCCTGTGTACGCCGGTCTTGCGCTATATAAGAGAGCCATCGTTCCGAAGATTTAGCATAGACTCGCCGCCTGCAACCCCACCCGACTTTGATAGTCACTTAACATTCATTTGAAGTCCACTTTGAATCAACCTTCAATCTTCCAACACGGTTCCGCCTTCGTGCGTGAGATATACTTCCTTCAAGCGCTGCAACGCCGTCAGACGGGGTTTCTGAACTTTCCTTTTGCCGAGCTAGTGTCATGGCCAAACATGCGATGCATATAGCCGCGCCGAGAAAGAAATCGCATCTAGCGCCCAGATTCCCGGCGCCAATTGGCCGCCTGGGCAAATCCACCTCTGCGGGGTTCAATCTGAAGAAAAAGCTCCTCAATGAGTATAGCTGGTCGAGAAAGACATTCGAAGACGTTGAGGTAAGGTTGTTCAAGTCGTGAAACACGATCCTTCCGGGAGTGACATCGAGGTCAGGCGCACGTCCATCGTATCGCAAAGGAGGAACTGGATGTTGGACAACCCTATCAGCGGCAGGATATCGAGAGATTGACCAGAACCTGCTTCCAGGTTGTACACTCTCCTAAACTGTGATTTAACTAAGTTAATCGCCGTACCCCAGATCTCGAGGAGGTTCAGCTTACAAGAATATGAAGATTTCTGGCCCGTTCGCTGCATGCTTAGGCTCTATCTGAGAAGGAGCTCCAAACTCGTGAGGCGAAGGGGCACCAAGTGATGTCACATAGCCAATAATTTGCGATTATTTCGCGTCCTTTGCTTGGATGCATCGACGATGCTATAATGAAGTCTGAATGTATGATGAGTAAGCCGCGAATGCGGCGGAAGGAACTTTGGAGCCCAACGCTCACAGTTCCCGCGATGGAGAGTTGAACCCCGGGGACCTGCGGGGCAAATACAGTGGTTGGCCTCACAGCCGCCATTGCCGCCTCGTGCCGGCCGGTGAGAAAGCGAGCAGTGCCCTTTTCGATCCTACTTCTGGGAGAACGAAACCGTCTACGTCCGAAGGAAGGAGAGTTTGGGGGCGACGAGGGATCTTGTTCAGCTGTCAGACCGGGTACCGTGGAACTTGGGAACGTCGTTGAGCTGTCAGAGGAGAAATTTCAGAAGACGAGAAAGACGCCGAGTGCGTCTGGAGAAGAGCGCAAGTGAACGACTGCAAGGACGCGGCACATTAGTCAAGCTATTTCGTCGAGCTAACTGTTTGTGAGGAGGCAGCAGTGGTTGAGCTGTCAGAGAGGTAGAGGTGCGCGGGAGTGATCCAGGCCCAGGCAGCAGACTCGTTGAGCTGTCAGACGGACCGAGCACCGTGGAAATTGGGAATAGTTGTTGAGCTGTCAGAGGGAAGCCCCGGGAGAATAGGTTTGTAGCCGCGGCCGTGGTCCACGATGAGAAGTTTCACAAAATATTTGTATTCCGAGGTGGCGGTAATCGTGAAGCAAAGGATCAATTTGGACGAGTTTGGTCGAGCGTCTAATATCAATGCCTAATTGGGATATTGATATTATTCGCACGCGGAGACTGTCCACCATGTCGCCAAAACGGAGTCTCTGTATTGTTCACACCGAATGACCGCGATGGCCGCGCGATGCAATCTCGTGCGGCCGCCTCCTGACTGGCGAAGCTCTCAAGGCTCCTCAAGATTTCTGTGCTCGTTTCAAGCTGACTCGGATTCGGACGCTTCAAAAATATTTCGGGCTTACGATGGGTCTGTCGGACCACTTCTGCGTCGACGACGGAACTCATTCTGTCGCAGGATTCCCCACGCCCATCCGTCATCTCGCGGGTCAAGTCACGGTGTGGTCGTAGGATCGGGTCTGGTACTGGTATTTCCGCTGTTATTTGCACGACGCTCATTATTCGCCAGTTTGACAGTGACACCCAACACGCGCGCGCTCGGGCCCGTGGACAACAATGTGCGAATCTGGTCCTGACCTTAGCTCGGCCCGTGGACAACGACCTGCGACCGGGCGAATCTCTCGCTCGCTCAGGTTAGTCGCTGCTTCATTTAAAGTTCTCCTTCATGGGCCACTCATCGATCCAGGTTCTCCCTTAGGCCTTCTGACTCGACCCAGGTCGTAGCCGGGCGGTCGCGGGGACGTGACTCCCCGCTTCCACGGTAAGATCAGCGTCTTTCATCGTCCGCTCAGGTCAGTAACTGCTCCATTCGTTCTCCTTCGCGCAACTGATGCATCCAAGTCCTCCCATTCAAGTTCTGCCTCGACCCAGGTCGTAACCCGCCGGTCCTGACCTCAGCTCGGCCCGTGGACGATTGGCGGCTGGGCGAATGTCTCGCTCGCTTAGGTTAGTCGCTGCTTTATTTCGTTCTCCTTTGGGCCACTCATCGATCCAGGTTCTCCCTTAGGCCTTCCACCTCGACCCCGGTTCTAACCTCAGCTTGGCCCGTGAACAACGACCTCTGACTGGGCGAATCTCGTCACGTGACGAGAGCGTCTTCCTCCACCAAAACGCTGTCTCACTCATCACCGCTCATCAATCGTCCTCGCCAATCCCAGCGTGTTCACACTCATCCGTGGCACCGTCTCCGACCCCCTGTTGACTCGATGTCCGTCCTTCACATGGTACTGCCCCCGCGCCGCCCCATTCGCCCCCGCCGTCTCCACACCGCCATCCCGCATCCACGGCCTTCACCCGCTCGCATCCGGGGGCCTCGGTGGGTCTTCCTCGTCCCCCGCTGCCCGATCCCTCCACTATGATGTGTGCGGCGATCCGCCTTCACTACCCCTTCCGCAAGCACGCTCTTCACTCTCTCGCAACTTCGACCTCCCTGACGTCCCCCGTGCTCGACCCCTTCCTGGCTAGGTGTGCCACAGCCACCGCCCACCCCCCACGCTTGATCTAACTCGTACTCCGGTAAGCATCCGTGCGTTTCGTCGCCCACTCCGCGCTGAGTCTCACTCGCCCCTCCAGATAATATACTGCCACCAGCGCCCGAAAGCGCCATAGCGGTGTAGTCTCTTCGAGTTGCTTGTCGTAATCGTCGACCTCCCACGTGGATCTAGCGTCCAGGATCTTCCGGCGCCAGCCATCTTCTGCGCCTACCCCACTTGCCGTTTGCTTTCCACCTCGCCCCTCCCCCAGCGTGTTCACGTTCACGCCCTTCTCTCTCTCTCCGACCCGCTGCCCCCTCCCACACCGCACACTCGTTCATGAGCATCCCCCGCCGCGTATTAAAGCGATGCCGCGCCCGATAACGAGAATGCAGGAGGCGAGGAGGAAGGGCGGTGCATGCATGTCATGCAGGGTACGGGGGCCGGGTTCCCGGTGTGGTCTTCGTCTCGTTCTCTTCGCCCACCCCGGGCGCCCAGCAACGCGGTCCACGTATTTCAATTTACTGCCAATCCGACCAAGACAGAGAAAACGGAAAGGTCGGTCGGCGTCACAACTCATTGGATACATACGAGGACCTAACTAGCATCCTCACGCAGATGTGCACTTCGCCCTCAACGCCTTCCTCGTCGCGCCGTCCCCGGACTGGCTGTTCTGCTTGGTGCCCGAAACCGCACCCGGCCATCTCTTCTCCGACCCCCGTTCCCAGCGCCAGCGACTTGAACTGATCCCCAAGCTTTAGTAGCGCACGTCTCAAGCTGTGGCTTGTACTCTCGCTTAGAGTACGCGACCTACTTCTCTGGAACTTCGAGCTCGCTGTTTCCGGTGTCTTTAAATAATATATAATCTGGCTCTTCCCACTGTGCTACCCCGTTCCAAATCGCAGGCTTGATTTCTGCAGCCTCATGGTGCAAGCGGCGTTTATGTAACCCACTTCATCCGAGTCAGCGGGTGTACGTTTCTGGCCCAGGGACTAGGGAAACATACACGCGCTACTGAAGCAGTCGTCACAACTATTGGCCCTTAAAAACAAGCTTCATGACTGTCGGGCTTTTCCACGTCTTCTCTTTCACTCCTCGAAAGGCGTGCGCTCATCTTGGTTTTACTCAAGGACCTCTGCTAGCTCACCACATTTCGAACATGCTGCCACTGTACATGATGTCCCTACGGCAAGGTCTGAAAAGCGACGGCGGCTACTTCAAAGTCTCCCGGCGATCTAAGTTCTGGAAGCAATAGCGCCAACGCAATAGACCCCATGCATTAGTTTGCACCGTACCTTCAGACCAAAGATATACCGCCCATCGCAGATATCAACACTCCGCCATCGAATCGTTCGTTCGATACTCGCCCGAACATCAGACGATGCTGAGGCCGGAACATGTCTTATCATTCCATCCACGCCTCTGAGACGCTGACCGCAAACCCATTTGCGTACCTTCAAGCGTGCATAAAAGCCGTGGCCCCCAGCCTCCCAATGCCTGCACTTTCCCCTTTCTCAGACGGACAGCAATGGACTCGAATCCCGCCGCCGAAGTCGTCAGTTCAGACATTGCCCTGCCGTCGCTGCTTTTCTAATATCGATGTCGATACAGGATAGAAATCCCGCCTCAGATCCGGCCCAAAAAGCTCAAACCACGCAGCAGCACCCGGCTCCCAAGGCCCCACTCTCGCCTACAAAAGTGCAATTTTCCATAGTGTCGGGAAAGACGTCCGACACTATGGAAAAGACGTCCTTGTGACCTCAAGGAACCCGTGCCCGTTACTCAGTAAATCTCTAAATTTCCACGAGGTAGGGACGCAGGGTAGAATAACCCTCGAATGGCCTATATTATCGGTGTAATACGGGCAGCAACCAATGGCGCCGCATTCCTCAGTGTCTTGCCGGGCCCGTTTTTCTTTGGCCGAGTTGCATTTTTTGAACACTATCAGTGAACGGTCGCAGTCTGTCCATTCCGCCATTTCCTGGTTTGACTGGGTTGGGTCCTGGATTCTTGATTTGACCGACAAGAATACATGAACTATCCAGTCAACACCCACCGCACAACCGTTTACGAATATGAAAAACCCAACTAAAAAAAAAAGCTCATCGATTTTTACCGCTTTTTTACTCATAATACTGCAATCTGCACGACTACTTGGGGATCCGGATGGCTTGCCCTCTGTTTTTTTTTCGAGGCGGGAGCGATACGCTATATATAGCTAGCACGTCAGCGGGACCGCTGACGGGCCGATCTTCCCGCTTCCTACACAAGACTCAGATCTAGAGTTGCTCTCATGGTCTTCTGTGCCGGTCTGCAATATGTCGCATCTAACGCTGTGGATTAACCACATCACAGAAGGCCCGTTCCGTTCCTGAAAATAGCTGAAGGTCGGTGGTCGAACTTGCCAAGGTTGACCGAACCACAGGACTCGGACGGCGCATATGGCAAGGTGCCATTTCGCGAAATTGGGTGGCCTCGCTCCTCAAATCTTCCCGGCTCCATTTATTGCAGGTCCGAGGATGGAATCTCTTTTCTCCAAGCCCATCTTCAAAGTTTGGAAATTCACGTCGCATTTTGGGTTGAACGTTCACGTTGCTCCCATCCTTATATAATAACCGTTTCCATTTTCTTTTTATTCTCGCACCTAATTTTCCAATCAACGAAGTCGTGCGCAAACACCACCTCACCCATATCTGCGCTTGCATAGTTGTCCTCCCATGTGCCAGGCTCGACGGAAGGTGAGTCGAGCCAGTTGTTTTTCCCTCGTTGTATCCAGATAATTTCGTTCGCCAAACGCTAGATACCTTCGTTGGATCATCGTCACCCAATATATGCTTGAGTGGAAAACTCTGCGCCATCCCCTTTCGGTAAGAGAGTCCCGACGAGACGTATTCGTTATCGACATATTGTTGTCAAGTGTTGGGGTCTGCCTTTCTCGAATGCCCTCTATTAGCATCTCAGCCGGAAAGCGCGTAGAACCCTTACTTTAAATCCAGTGTGCTGCATCTCCCCGCGATCTCTGTTTTCCAGTGAAACTTTTCAACGTCAGCGTCCACGACAGCGTCACAAGATCAAGAAGCGATCGCGATTTGGATGTGATTATAGAGGAGGTGTGTGTGAAGCGGAACATGCGGCGTACACGCTGTTCTATTATCGAGGGGTGAAAGTCCCACAACATTTAAAAAGGCAAAGCTGACAATTTAAAAGCCCCCTCGCCGACGATGTCCTTTCTACGCCAACTACGCGATACACAATTGTGTCCAGGATGGGCTACGACACCCTCGTTGGTGCGTTGCTTGAGCGGCTTCCTCCATACCTCGATCTCCTGACTTTGTTCCTGTAGCCGACGGCAACGCACCCCGTCCGCGCAATCGTTTTATTATTTTTCGAAGCCATTTCGTCGATGAACATCGTGGTTCTCCCGGCCTTAATGCCCTTGCTCTCAAGACTTGGCATGACATGGGCGAGGAGGGGCATGCATATTGGCAGCACCTGGCTACCCTCGAGAAGCAAGTTCACGCTCAGCGGTACCCCGACTACTGCTATGGACGCGGCAAACCCTGCAGTCGAGGGAAAAAACCCGCCTCTAGCCCGACTTCCCTACCTCCGCCCGCTCAGAGCCCTAAGACCAGCAGTCGAGGGAAGGAAACGACCTCTACCGCGACTTTCCTCCCTCCGCCCGCCGACACTGTATGTGTTTCAGATTTCTCTTCCCTTCCTGACGGATGTATCAGTCATTTGGATCTTCAATATACGAAGCTCGTCTTGGTGTTTCAAACTCGAACGACATGGACCAGGTTGGCGACTTTGTCATTTCATTGCTCTTGGCTGACACCGGCGTCAGTTCTTCAAACCCCCGAACTCCATATTAACCTTTACGACGCCGGCCTCTTCTGGCCTGGACCCTTCTGCATATGGATGCCTTTGCGTCGCATATGGAACTTGCTCTCGCATGCATGGGGACGCCTCCCAATGCATTTGTGCTGGAAGAGACAGCACACTGATATGCAGCCATGGAAGCATCTCTCCCGACGAGTCTCCGAGCCCTTCGGGTTCCGGTGAAGTCGTACGGGACGGCGTGTTGTCGTCGAGGAGCGGGGTGGGCGCGCGATCTAGTCCTCCCCTTCGACGGCGCGACCCCCCGTGTGGATGTGTGTCGTATGGAGATTCCGGCATTTGTGCACATAGAATACCAACGTACTAGCTATAGGCTCCATATTCCGAACGATGTTAGAAGGAATTATCACGTACCTTGTGGGTGTTGAGTATCGGGTATCGTCTGAACGATGTTCAATGGCTTTGAGAAGGACCCAGTGTGAGGCGCTGAAGCGGACAAATTTGGACCAGCGTCTAATGCCTAATTTGGATATTGATGTCAATCACACGCTGAGTAAACGCTGAGCGCTGAGCCATCATCCGTCCACCATGTCGCCAAAACGGAGTCTCTGTATTGTTCACACCGAATGACCGCGATGGCCGCGCGATGCAATGTCGTGCGGCCGCCTCCTGACTGGCGAAGCTCTAGCTCTGGCTCCTCAAGATTTCTGTGCTCGTTTCAAGCTGATTCGAATTCGGACGCTTCGAAATATTTTGGACTTACGATGGGTCTGTCGGGTACCACCTCTGCGTCGACGCCGGAACTCATTCTTTCGCAGGATTCCCCATGCCCATCCGTCATCTCGCGGTCAGGTCACGGTGTGGTGGTAGGATCGGGGTACTGGAGTTCCCGCTGTTATCTGCACGACGCTCATTATTCGCCAGTTTGACAACGACACCCGACACGCGCGCGCTCGGGCCCGTGGACAACGACCTGCGACTGTTCGAATCTCGCTCGCTCAGGTCAGTCAGCTTCATTTCGTTGTCCGTCGCGCAACTGATGCATCCAAGCTCTCCCATCCAAGTTCTGCCTCGACGCATGGCGCCGGTCCTGACCTCAGCTTGGCCTGTGAACAACGATCTGCGACTGCGAATCTCTCGCTCGCTCAGGTTAGTCACTGCATCATTTCGTTCTCCTTTCCGCAACTCATCCATCCAAGTTCTCCCTCAGGCCTTCTGTCTCAACTCAATCCACCGGTTCTGACCTCAGCTCGGCCCTTGGACAACGAGTCGAACGACTCGCGACTGGGCGAATCTCGTCACGTGACGAGAGCGTCTTCCTCCACCGAAACGCTGTCTCGTCCATCACCGTTCGTCAATCGTCCGTGCCCACCCCAGCGTGTTCACACTCATCCGTGGCACCGTCTCCGACCCCTTGTCGACTCGTTGTCCTTCTTTCACATAGTACTACCTCCGCGCCCAAATTCGCCCCCGCTTTCTCCGCACCGCCATCCCGCATCCACGGCCTTCACCCGCTTGCATCCGGGGGCCTTGGTGGGTCTTCCTCGTCCCCCCGGTGCCCGATCCCTCCCCTATGATGTGTGCGGCGATCCGCCTTCACTACCCCTTCCGCAAGCACGCTCTTCACTCTCTCGCAACTTCGACCTCCCTGACGTCCCCCGTGCTTGACCCCTTCCTGGCTAGGTGTGCGACAGCCACCGCCCACCCCCCGCGCCCGATCTAACTCGTACTCCGGTAAGCATCCGTGCGTTTCGTCGCCCACTCCGCGCTGAGTCTCACTCGCCCATCCAGATAATTAACTGCCACCAGCGCCCGAAAGCACTATAGCTGTGTGGCCTCTCCGAGTCGCTTGCCGTAATCGTCGACCTCTTGCGTCCTGGATCTTCCGGCGCCAGCCATCTTCTGCGCCTACCCCACTTGCCGTTTCCTTTCCACATCGCCCTCTCCCAATGTCCTTCACAGCTTCCGGTGCACCCTCAAGACTGCCTCCAAGGTGCCTGGGATAATTCGACACTCCCTCCCGCGCGCATCTCCCTTCGTTCGGTTCTAGTGATCCTGGACACGGCGACGAGCGGGACCGCGCGCAAACACAAACATTTCGCTCCCAAGTCACGAGTGTCCAAATCGGGGCAAGAACTTCGTATCTCGGCCTTGACTCTCTCTAGCTTGTACTCGTTCTCGGACTTCTTTTTTTGTACCTCTGCCGTAAATACTGTAACCTTCGTACTTCCCGAACGCTCGGGAGACCAGCTTGCGAGAGACTCCTAGTGCACCACACTCCTACGTTCAGTTCTTCTGCCCAGCTCTGCTTCTATAGCAACCATTTCTCGACGTGAGTCGACGTCCCTCGACCCAGACCGAGGTGGATTTAGAGACCTTTGGCTCCATCTACCATTACTGTCACGTCTCTTCACGTCTCTCTCTCCGACCCGCTACCCCTCTCCGGACACTCGTGCATGAGCATTCTCCCCCCCCCCCCCCCCCCCCCCGTCATGAAGCGATGCCAACGGGACCATCTGCGCATCGCCGTCTTCACCCTCCAGGATAGCGCTCGATCAAGGGAACGCGAGGTAATGGAGGAAGGGAGGGGTACGCCAGATGGCTCGGGGGGGGGGGGGGGGTACGAGGGCGGCGGCGGCGGTGTCGGGTGTGAATGGCCAGCAGAGGGCGAGGCATTCAGCAGGAATGGGTGACTGAATGAGCGTAGTTCGCCGCCGGAGCGATACACGCATTGAACATGCACATCATGAACGGCGTCCCGCGATCACCGTCATATCATCCGCCTCACGCCCAGCGGGACAGTACCTTCTGGCCGTTTTCCACCCACTCCGTTACAATCCGTTCTTCTCTCTCTGTCTCCATTTCTCTCTCCAAAACGGATCGAAACGTACATTCTACTTAAACATATGCGCGCAATATAAAACTAGTAGAATGAACAATGTTACAGGTTGACCCCGTGTCTATGCATCGGGTTGTGAATGACAAGGTGATTGGCGCGAATTTATATTTACGCGTAGCAAGATAGAGGGGTGGGCGCCTCGGGATCCATGTGTCCGAAACTTTCTCCCCTGTGGATAGAAGAGTAGGAGGGTTCCGGAGGAGTGCAGGTTGTGTCAGGCTGGGGGAACCCGGCTGAGGAGAGGTGAAGCTGTGGGGTACTAAGTATCCCGACGTGGTGGTGATACGAGTGTGTGATCGCGCTGGTTGCTGTTGCCTCCCCGCTCCTCAGTGGCGCGCTCTTCAACACAATGCCCGACGGCAACGCCGGGGGCTGCGATGAAGTCGATGCAGCAAGCACCCCCTCATAATGCGCCAGTAAATCTCCCTCATGGATCCCCAACTCCCAATCTAACACTTCCAAAAACTCCCGCTCTATCCGTCCAACGTCCCGCTTCCCAAAAACGCCGGTGCAAAGCGCCCAATGAACGTTCTTGAGGGTCGAGTCGTTGGTGTACTTGGATGCGACGATGAGAGCACCAAGAAATACGCGCTCAAGAGCCCACTCTTCCACAGCGATGAAGAGGTGGGGACGGGCGCGGTGGATGTACACCAAGGCAGTGAGAAGGGTGGGGGGGGTCACCGCGGCACGGAAGAGGACATTGGCGACGAAGCGAGTAAATCTTGGAGTGTAGGGGCATCGCGTCCTTCGTCCCCGTGTGGCGTGTGATGATGAGAGCGTCTGTGCCATAACGTACTCGACAGTATCGGCTACGCACTTGACGACATAGTCTGTATTTGTTATCGTTGTCAACGTCCGAAAATACACGGCGAATTAATACAGCCAACCTATAACATGACTATCGAGCTTGACATCGATGAGTTGCATGAGAGCAGGAGCATGTCTCGCGGGATCGACGAGCGACGCGGCGTGAACAAGCGAGCTCTGACCGCTGCCCGAGGGGCCGCTCCAGCAAGTAATTCCTTAGCTTCTCTTAAGATCCGGTGCTTAATACCGCCAGTTAAACTTAAGTTCGGCCGAACTTAAGTTCTTTGATTGTGCCACCAGAGCAGGCCGCTACAGGGTACATACTTTGGACTTAAGTCCGTAATGCATGTAATCTTAAGATCAGCAAAATTGAAGACATCTTGATTAGGAGCTATGTAACCACAGTAAAGTCGCGTCGAACTCAAAACTCAAGTCCATCAAAGCGTGACTTGAGTTCAAGACTAGACTCGAGTTAGGGAATAGACTTGAGTTCGGTGCGGGACTCTAGCTCTGGGAAGGGCGGCTTTAGTTCCGTGGCGGGCATACAAAGCCCGCCTGCGGCCTTGACGGGGCACTTGTTCGCGTACTTTCAAGTGAACTCCGTCCCTTTCACGCACTTGGGCCGCGATGCCCCTTGAGAATCCGTTTCAGCTTCCTGTAGGCTGTGAATGCAAATGAGACGAGGGCACACAACATGAACTACGAACCGAAATTTTATCTGAGTGTTTTGCCCAATCTCAAAGGCTGCCCCGCGCCTCTTCTGGGACGATCTGAGCATGACTCAGGTCCCTTGATGGAGTTTGGTGCCCGGGGCATCGTCAGAACATTCCCGATAAGGGTGGTCAGATCCTCGACGACCCAGGTTCGGGCGAAGCCTCCGTTTCGCCTTGGTGTCCGGAAAAACGTGCCGGAGAAGCGCATCGGCCCAGTTGGTTTGGATTTCGAAGAGGGCAATGAGGAGCCGTCGTCAGTAACTTACAAGAAAAGGAAGGAAGAACACACAACTTGGCGTACGCGTCGCTCACTGAGTCGTTGCGTGAGACTCAATGGGACGGCGTTAGCTTCAGCGAACTTTCCGACGTGGTTGGGATTTTTGGGGGCTCGTGGGATGGCATGGATCTTCCGTTTTCGGTAGTTGCACGATAAAGTGAAGTGAGTATCAAATTTCAATTGGGAAGCGTGCGGACAAGGGTATGCTCCGGAGTGCAAGATGTGCATTCCTGCGGCGATTAGACCGTCCCACTCGCCAATCTCCTTCATCCCCTGCAGAGTGCTGGAGACCCTCAACTTCGCGTATAATTTAGTCCTGGTGGCACGCCACTCTTGTGCCACTCGGCCCAACCGGGAGTCTGGAACGTGCGGAAAAGTGGTCGAGCACAAGTTGAGAGATAGGGTGAGATAGATCGAGCTTGGGTGAAGCCAGAAAGCCGGAGAAATGCTCGGGGAGAGTGAAGGGCAGCCGCATAGTGAGGGCTGAGAGCCAAGTCGCGTTCGGCCGTCACCGAAATGGACGATCCCATCAAAGGCCCTCGTGACGTTGCCCTGGGGCTTTGACCTTGGTTGGGTTTTATCGCGCTGCCCGCTCAGGCTCCCAAAATTTCAATATTTAATAGCAGTACTAGTCTCATAATACTTCTAGAGCCCCTACACCGCCAACTTCCAGTGACTCAGTGTCATGTGAGCTCTGTTGTTTTTTCAAGTTTTCTGCCAGTGGCTTGATCTGCTCCTCCCGGGCGTACGGACGCAGCTTCATACCACAGACTCCTTCTTTCTCCTTCAACATGTTCAAGGTCGTTTGCGACCCAGTTCTCACCGCTTCAAAATCTCATATTTAAGGGCAACTTCACGCACCATCGGCTTCAATGAATTTTGCCTAAAATTTCATCTTGTAACCTAACCTGGCTTGCAGTTTGCTTCGCGGCACGTTGTCCTGAACCTTTACGAACTTAGTGTATGTGTTGATTTATCGCATCCCTCCCTCCCTCCCTAAATCCCTTCGCAGACTTGAAACCACCCTTCTTCTGAATGGGTTGCCCGACTGGTCAAGCCTTGAATATTGATGCACTCTCTCCCTCGGACCATGGTCAGATTATTGTGAAATTCGACGATCCTCCACTTCGTCCCGTTGTCACTGAGCTCTTGCGCTCATTCAGCCCAGTTAAATCTCAATGTTTCCGTGTTGTATTTTGGTCAACGGCTTCATGGGATATTGATTTATTCCCACATTCTTTCGTTCTGACCCTGGTCCCTGAATTCCACGCCAACACCTCTATCAAGCCTTTCGGCCACATTCAGGTCCCTTGCTAAACGTGGCGCGTCTTTAAACTTGGCTCCCAAGTCCCCTAAATACGTTTAGTCGCCGTCTCAGCGCCGCAACTCCATTTTCCCCCTCCATACATCGCGACACTAACTGTGTTTGCCGCGGTCATCCATCGGCCTCCGAGCTTCAAGTCCGCCCCAAGTTCAACCTTGATCTCTTACTGGGACCTCATCCATCTCGCTCCCTATCGCTTAATTCAATTTGTGGTTTCTTGACGCGCGGCGACTTGCTGACCGCTCCAAATTACTATCTATATATATACTCTTCGATACATCATTGGTATGTCCTTCAATTTTTTCCCTTTGGTTGATTCTGAATCCATTACTAGTACACATTCTTCAGCAGTTGTATGTACCCTCGGGGCGTTATCATTTTAGTTTGAACGCAGGTAAGTCGGCATGGCATTCAAAATGTATTTACCCGAGCGTGCGCCGCGGCAAGAGTCAACTGATTCGCTCCATAAGCCTTTGGCTCTCAAATGATAACTGGTGTGTTTCACATGTACTAGACTCGAACCAGTACCAATCCCTCGAAAGATCGAAGACAGTCGTTCGATCACTGATGGATAGGGACTGGAAGATAAGCACACGTTTTAGGACAGTCGGAAGTTGCCGAGCTTTTCAAAAAACTTGGAGAAATTTTGACGAAAGCTGGAACATTGTCATCCTCCGTTTACAATTCTGAAGAGACAGTTTTGTAGCGATTCAAACTCTAAGGCTCGTCATGTTCTTGCTTTTTCGATATTCCTCAAACTGAGGCCACCGTGAGGTGATTACAACTCGGTGTCTTGCTGACGTGTGAAGCTTCGGTCATCCTGGCCGATGCTCGCGCGTCGTCGCTCCCTCACAATCGCTCTCAATCATCCCCCAAATGCCCTTCCAGCGCGTCAGAGAACACCCCGACGAGGAAGGATATGCCCCCGCGACACCCAAATGTCAGCGAAGACTTCAAAAACTCGGCGTCGCAGCGGAGGGTACGCTACCGTCTCCGCCAGCGACGCTGAGACGGTCCAAACGAGCTGCCTTGCGAGCTGGCACCCCAGCCACATCCAAACACTCTCTAGCGCCTTCCACGACGTATTCAACGTCAATGCCGCACGCGTCCGCGGGGAAACACCGGCTGGGGCTTACAGCCAAGATCCTGCCAGAGAGGCCGACGACTCCTCCGCCAGCGAAGGATCCATCTCATTCTGGGGTGGACAGCCGAATCTCGCGCCGTCCCCGATGCAGGACGCGCCGATTTGGAGAGGGGAATGCGAGATCCATACTGGTACTGCGGGAGCAGCAGGGATCGGGGTGCTGCACGAGACACAGGTGGCGTCAGGGCTTAGCATACTGGAGGCAGAGGGGGTAGATGGTCTGGGTTGCAGTTTTAGGGACATTGAGGAGTACGTTGAAGGTCTTTTCCAATATACATCGTTGCCCGACTGGCCGTGACACCTAGTGTTGCCGATGTCCGGTCCGGTCCGGTTTTTACCCAAAAAATCCGAACCCCCGAACCCGACCTGGGGTTCGGTTCGCCTGAAAATGCTGGACCCCGAACCGGACATCGGTCAGGTTCGCAATGGGTTCGGTTCAGGTTCGGAAGAGGTTCGGACACGAATGAACCGTTTTTTTTTTCAACACATTTTATGGAGTACAGCAACAACAACAAAAAATTAAACAGTGGTATCTATGAGCAACGCATCATCCAACGCCGCAACCACGCGCTTAGTGGCCTCCTCTGCAGCATTCATGTGTCCATTACGATACGCACTTTTCAACAATTGAAGGGCCTCAAACATCTCGGGAGTGAGTCTGTTGCGATGCTGAGTTCCAGTGAGTGCGCCGTTAGAGAATGCACGCTCCGAGGCAGTGGCAGAGCCTTGGATGGCGAGATAGTCTCTCGCCACACGGGCAAGGGTCGGGTACTGAGTCGAGTGGTGCTAAAAAAAGAGCGGCCGTCAGATGTGTTAAATGAGACATTGGATGATTGCGTACCCCCCACCAGCGTACAACATCGTCGACGGTCTCCAAAGGAGCACTCAGATAGGCCTTCAGCTCATCGTGCGGACTAACGGCGGCGAAGTCCTTGTTTTTACGCGCTTGAACCTTGGCCCGCATCCAAGAATGACCGTATTCAACAGGCGCAGTCGGCGCTGATTTGCGTGTCAGATATCCACGGATGGTTTAGATTCGTAGTGGCTCACCACTGTCAACCTCCATGGCATCCTCAACCGGCGCATCGGCGACAGGTGCGACGTAATACGCGTCGAACTGAAATATCATGAAGTTTGGCCGCGCAGTAATGAACGAAAAAACATACCACAGACTCAAACTTCGTCATGCCCTCTTCAAATGCAACAGAGTTCCAGGACTCTTCTGCGTAGGCTGTTTTGAAGTTCGGGTCTAATGCTAGTACCCCGTGAATATGGGGTCGACGGAGGGAGGTGCGCATACCGAGACAAACAAAATAAACATCCGTGTCGTCCGTTTTGCCGTACCACTTCTCGAGGTTCTCAAGCCCCACGTTGATCGAGTCGCGCATTGACGCGAATTTCTCGGTGGCAGCCATATTGGTCCACGTCTCTGCGAGCGCTTCTAAGAGAGGAAGAGTTCGCCAAACCGTGGGATGCTTGGCGCTAGAGAATGATTGCTGGATATTGGCGGGTTCCTGAGAAAGAGTAGAACGTCGGTTCAATTATCACAAGTTATTAGTGGTGCTATTATGTACCTGAAGAACTTCGTGCATATTAACCAGCATGTCCCAGTCCGTGACCGCCAGTCGGAAGTCAGAGTAAGATTTCTTCACGAGATTGGGTACTTCGCTACTCTCATCCGCAAGAAGGACGAATCGATTGACAGCCTGTGAATATATAAGTCAAGTTCAAACGGAGAGAAGAGCACGAACCGGGCGAAGCAGAATGAGACGGTCAAGAAATGTAAACAGGGATGCCCAGCGCGTGCGAATCCACCCCAACAACTGTAGCACTGGAACACCAGCCTCCGTGCACATCTTCTTGAAGAAGGCTTGAGCTTGCGGAGACATCCGAATCTGGTTTAAAACGAAGTTCAATATTGGATTCTCGGCCTTAACAAGTAAAAATACACAGCACCTGTTTCACAAGCGCGAGAGCCTTACCCACGGCATCTGCGGGAGCATCGCCCTCAGCCTCCTCGTCATCGCCTTCGGCCTCCGAGTTCTCCTCCTCCCCGCGCTCCTCTGCTTCATCTTCTCCGGCCAGCAATGCATCCAACTCGTCGTCATCGAGATCCGGATTGGCCTCCTTCATTTGCTTCCTCAACTTACGAGCCTTGGCAAGAACTGCCTTGGTGGACAACGGTGATATGTCGGAGATGAAGTGACCCGCCGTTAGATGAACGGCGTGCTCCATGCACCTGGACAAAATAATTTAATGCCAGATTTGATACCAATATTGAGAAGAAGATCCACGTACCGAACACGACGCTCAATTGGATCCCAACGTAACTTGAGAGGGTCAATCTCTTTCCCCAAGGCCTTCAATGCGGTATCGTTGTTAGTGGCGTTGTCTGCTGTGAACCAGCCCATCTGAACGAGAAAGATTGAGATGGATTCAAATGATTGTAGCACAATGTTCTACCTTGTCCGTAATCTCGTACTTCTCAACGGTGCGCACAAGGATTTTGGAAAGATTGGCGCCCGAGTGATTACCCTCAATTGGAGTGTACGAGAGCTGCTCCGCCTTGAGGCTCCAGTCATCGGGACTCTCGGGCCGGCGCGTCGACATAATGCCCAGTGACCCCAAGGAAAGGATCACCGGTCTTGGAGGTCCAGGTATCGAAGGTGAACGAAACTTGACCAGGAATGTCCTGCGGTGCGCTTAAAGATGGCGTAATGGAATGAGAGAACCAGGCTAACATACCTTCAACTTGTTCCTGAGCCGCTCCTCAACCGCCTTTGTGCGGTCCAAGATTTCCTCCCGCATCTTTGTACGATGCGGAATATCGCTGTCGTTGATGTTGGGTCGCATGTACTTCAGAAGGCGTCGGAAGGGGCCCTTATCAACAAGCATGAATGCCTATAGGACCGCTCAGATGTGCCCGAAAACGAAAGAACAAAGTACGCACATCATCCTCCGTCACGACAAGTTCAACGAGGTAATCAAGAAGTCCTTTGGAGGTATACGGCGGGGTCTTAGTCGGGAAAGCCGTCGATTTTTCCCTGGTCCGAGCTGCCACTATAAATTTCAGTAAAATTTTGATCATATGCGTTGAAGCACTTACACCGGTAACTCCTTCGGCATGGCCTGATGGTGCATGGGAATCTTGTTCTTTGCACAGAGCTTCTCGTATACCGCGAAATGGCGCAGGTTTCTATGAGACTCAGTTAGATACTCCAGGAATATAAACCTTGAAGAAGTTGACGTACCGGCTTATGTGCGTCCGGCGCGAGGACACGTTACCGAGGAGAAAACACTTCTTCTTTGAAACACCGTCCTTCCTGGAAAAAATAATCAGGGAACGCGAACAATAAAACAATGGATTGGACGTACTTGCAAAGAACACACCAATGTCCCTTGATTATCCTGCCAGTGTCGGGATCCAACACTTTGTCCTCCTCGAAGAACGGCTGAATATCCTTGGTGAGGTCGGCCTTGGGACGACTCTTTGACGCCTGAAGAGTTTGAGTTGTTGAAACGAGGGTTAAAAGGGAACATACCGCTCTATCGGCGTCTCCGAGCGCCTTGGTGTGCTCGTACGCGGCGTTGATGGCCTCCGTATCAGAGGCTTCGTCCTCGCCGTTGTCCTCCTCACCGCTTGAGTCGCTGACCTCCTCAAGTTCAGGCATGTCGTCGTCCTCGTCTTCAGCGGCGGAGGGGGGTGCGGTGGACGGGGAAGACGTGCGGGGGCGAGCACCACGACGGTCTGCATCCAAGGTGCTAATAGCCTTGCGTTTGGCAGCCTCGGCATTGTTGGGGTCGGTCAAGCGGGAAGACTCCTTGCGCTGACGCCCGGAAGTGCGGGGAAAGAAGTTGGTGATCGGGACAGCCTGACCCCCTGCAGGGGTAGAAGTAGAACCAGAGCGAGGAAGAGGATCGTTGTCGTCGGGGTCGTTGTAGAAGGCGATGTCCTTGGCGTCAAGAAGCTTGCCATCGGGGGCCAACAGCGCACTGATCAGCAGAAGGCATAACGGGTGACTGAAAAAAATCGGTGAAGCCACAGCAGGCTTTATAGGAAGATTGAACCACCGTCCACATCCAGCTCGATGATGTAGAGAATGGGGTAGACCGTGGATCGGTCGGTGCCTATCATGATGGCCTGCGCAATTTCGCGCTGGCCTTGGAGTAATCCACGCTAGTTTTGAAGTTTTGCGGCGGATCTATCATTTTCTGAGTCTTATCCAAGCCTTATCGTGGAGCCTCACACCCCATGGGACGTGATTTCAAGCCGGCTCACGAGGAGATGCGCGCTGTGGCCGCTGTAGTGTACAAAGTTTCGGCGTGGAATCATTTTCCTTGACCTATTTATTGTCATTCCAAGCCAGATAGGAGGGTGTAGAGTCCCTTATGTTAAAGACCAGATAAGGAGCAGATAAGCGTCGAGATAGAGACGCTTGAGTTGGTAGTAGGAATGACGCGCAGTGCGGTTGAGTGAAATTCGCCATCTGAGTCCAAATACCTTAGTAATCAGCTTGAGTTGAACACTGCAGCAGAGGAAAGGCCCAGAGTGATCGAGAAATTGGGAAGCAAGGGAAACAAGTTTGAATAAAGCAACAAGGAAATCGCGCCGTGACGGTCCAGCACAAGAGGAATGGTACCGCCACAATCAACTGCCAGTGATGTCTCCATTTGGCAATTACACGGTCACATTACTAGATACCCGGCCGTGATCGTCAGGCTTCGAGTCGGAAAAAAAAAACAAAAAAACGGAACAAGTTGGAGGCCAAATTTTACGGGTTCGAACCGGTTCGCACATGTTCGCACAGGTCCGCGAAATTCGGGGATTCCCCGAACCCCGAACCCGACCCGCGGTTCGGTCCGGTCTTTCTCAAATTTTCGAACCCCAAAAAAGGTTCGGTTCGGGTTCGGTTCAGGTTCACCATCGGTTCTGAACCCGACACCGGCAACACTAGTGACACCAAATTTGTTCTACCACCGCCGTGAAAACATGCTGGGCATCAACCCAGTGTTTGAAAAGCGAAACATCCAGGTGTACTCCCAGCCTTGAGTGCTGAGCACTGGAATCCTGAGGACGTAGAGGCAAGAGAAAGCGAGGGAATGTAGTTACCCCTATTTCCGGGCATGAATAAAGACTTGACCGCCAAATAATCAGCTCCGAGGATCTCAAGAAAGTAATAACATGGGGAGCCTTGTATTTCGATTCTCTATAAGACTGTCTCTTACGATTTTTGCAACGGGGAAGTTGGTTCACGAGCATCGTCGAAATTTCTCTAAGTTTTTTAAAAATCCCGGCAACTTCCGACTGTGCTAAAACTGGTGATTATCTTCCAGTCGCTATTTACCGGTAGTGTTGATCGACTGTCATCAACTTACACCGGTCCCCCAATAGCGACTGATTCGAGTCTACACATGTACGTATTTGTCCGTTCACTAACCTAGACCCAAGGGGGGCACCATAACTGCGGGTTATGGGCTCGTTGGACAATCAAATGCACCGCAAAAAAAAAAAAAAAAAAGATGAGTCAATGCGTGTCCGCGGCAATAACGGGGGCCGGCAGCGAGAGCGACCGAGGAAGAATATAGTAAATTGGCACATAGGAATCAGGAGAGCGAGGCGACGTGAAAAGGCTCAGAAGTTAATGGATTATTGAGGGGTATGGGCTGTGTGAGGCAATTAAACGCGAAGTAAATGAACCGCGATTCATGGGCGCAGGGCGAATAAGACGGTGGTGGAAACAAAAAGAGAGCCGTGGGAAGGTCATCGGCGATCTCGGCGTTGTTCGTTTTACGGGCGCGTCACTGGACTGGAATGCAGGCCTTGATCATATCGTCTATCCTCAAATCGAATCCAAAGAACAATCAGCCACGCTATGAAGGATGCTGACAAAGAGAAAAGCAAACCTCCAGTCAAAGCATAATGGGGAGCTTGAAGTCCAGCTCATCCCCCCGGATGCCCGAGGTTGAGCGCTGCTCGAAGGACCAACACTGTGGGATGCCATGTATCTAATCGTCGAAACAACATAACAGGTATCCCTGAAAGTCGAGGCTGACTTGAGTTGAATATCGACCTGAACATCGAAGGCTACAACGTCGAAGATACCTGGAGTCAACAATTCAATTCTAAAGGTTAGTAATGGTTCAAGGGAGGATGAAAGAAACTTGATTTAGGGAGGAGGTGAGTTTGAAGCTTGCAAGGTTTGGACATTAAACTTGAGTTGTATATGTAATATGGATAGGCTTGCGCCCCCTTTTGGGCCAACATTAGTTCGGCCGGACAATCGCACAAAGTAGCCTTTCTGGGAAACTATGACCCGAAATATTGTTGCGTGACCACTATTACGCCAGGGTGAAAATGCATTTACGCAGACCATTGTCTTTTATAGACGGTACTGTGGGGCTCGGCTTTAAGCAATACCCACTAAAATCCCTGATGGTTCGAAGCCGACGGAAGTTTCCGACCGGCAGCCGGCACGGAGGCTCGGCTTGTCACTGGCGTATCCACAAAGCCATTTGAGTGGTTTTACCGGGGTTCGAACCCTCGCGGGACCCGGGACTTCCAAAACTAATCAGAAATCAGGACAGCAGGATTAACCACTCTACCATGCAGTCCTCGCATTGACTCATCTTGACACCCGGCTCAAAGTCCCTGAGCCAAGTTGACCGCTCGCATTTTTTGTTTCCTTCCTTCCCTCCTCGCTGCGTGGATTTGATTCAGCTCGTGCTTGGCTAGTCGGTTGGTTCGTTACTAGGGTGTGTGAACGAAACTAAAGCAAGGCGACTGGTGCACCGACGGAGCTTAGATTAGCTTCCAAGCGGGCCTACCTACGTTCGAGCTCGTCTCCAACTCAAGCCAATTATCCCGAAAGGATTAGAACGAAAAAAGATGGACCAATTTTATTTGGGGACTTCAATCCGAGCTCAGTAGGTGGAAACTCGGATTTCGGTGGCAGCAGCGGGGGTGGATGCCTGCGCACGAATGTGGCACGAACGAGTCCGCGCCAACTCGGTCCACGCGCATGATGACGGTAGGGGCGGGGACTCGACGCAGACGTGAGTATCGGGCGCACATGACGTGCACAACACGATCTTTAAATGCCGGCGGACAGCGATAGCAACCGTATCCGCGTGCACGAAGTTCACGCAGACGGCACCTAGTAAGAGGCGTGCACACAACTCACTATTTAATCCTCGGGGCTGTCGAGCTTTATGAAGAACCTACTATGCTCTTTCGATAGTCAAGAAGTACGTAGTAAATCTTTGTTTTTTTCTCTTTCTATCAATTCATCGAGCAAGTCTTGAACTCGGGCATCTCGGGGATGAACTCGCCTCGAAGTTAACTTTGTGCTAAAATTCCGATGTGTCTTTCTTGAACCCGAGGCTGCCAACTTACCGATACTGTTGATATCAATTTTTGGTCGAGATAGTGTGTCACGGAGGCCGGTGTCGAATAGGCCCAGTGGCTCGTTACATTCCAAGATATTGCCTAGGCTCCTCAGGGAGTTCAAGTCTCAATACAACTGCAAGATTTGGAGGTGGCATCGACTTTTTGTCCGTGTCATGCACCTCTCGGGTGCGGGTCGAATTGCCAAATTGATTGAACAAGTCATGCCCCCCCTCCCCTCACGATTTGAACGAAATTTTACAGTAATCTTGCGGTGAAATTTATACATTCAGTTGGTTTATCGCGGACCCAAGCTTTACCGTTACACTAGCGATCATATCCGTGGTAATGAGGAGTACTTGGAGGACAAACCCGAGGTTCTACTCGGATACTCCTTATTACAAGTGGCAACAGCCGTAGTTGCCAAGTGTGACTTCGGAGTCAGATTTCGAAGGAAAAACCACTCCTAGGCTGGAGATATAAGAGTGCCTTGACTGTTACTGAGCTTTTGCCCCAAGTTGTCATAAATCCAGTTCAACCAAAGTTTAAACGTCCCGGAGTTTCGGCCCGCACCACAGTGATGATGACATCAATGCATTGTTCCGGTCAGTCACAAATCAGTCACCGCTTCACCTTTCTTTCTTCGCGACCACCACTATTGCCAGCAGCAACCCCCCTCATTCACGTTTGACTGCGTCGGCCGGCGCTTGACGTACAGTGAGCTCCTTGAACTCCGTGGTCCCTTCGCCCTGATCCGCCGCTGGGCCACTTGCTTGGTTGTGCCACTCGTTTGTGCCACTCGCTGCTTGGATCGTGTTGAGCTTATTTCTAAATTGAGTTCATTTCTATGCAATAATTTTACAACTCACGCGATTCATTACAGCACTGCAGTGGTTCACGGTTACCGACCCTGAATTATACCACCTACTTTCGCGCAGTGAACAGGAGACTCGGAAGTGTGCGAGGTAATGCTTTCACTTGGGTTAATCTGGCCGTCGTCTGATCCAACGATAGATGGTACAAGTTGCCTAGCTGTGCCACCTCGAGTCAAGAGGCTGTTTGAACCCCACAGTCCCTTCGTTCAAGTTGTGCCGTCCTCGGCCACGGTGAGTGTTCAGTTTATACCTTATGGGTAATTTGCGCGCGGCGGTTTTTCGAGGTTGGTCTGAATCTCGTTGTGTTCTAGGGTTTGGGGCATGTTGTTAGGCCCCACGTGGCGGATTTGTTCTCCGTGGATGCTTGAATCCGAAGTGTCCAGGAAGCCTCCGCCCACTGCTCAACATTGTCGTCGGCAGTGTATTATGGCTGCTCGTCGTTGCACAGCGACGTAGCACGTTGCTCTCATCGTAACATAGGTTTGGAGATATAACTCAAGTTCTCAAATGAAACTGAAGTTTGCGACTGAACTGGAGTTGGGTGCAGGACTTGAGTTCCTGCGAAACTTAAGTTCCCACGTAACTCAAGTCGTTGGTGAGACTCTGGTGGGACTCAAGTCCTCGTCAGCGAGGACGGATATGCAGGTGTCAAGCGTATGGGGTCCGCCTGCACACCCGGGATGAAGAACTTAAGTTCTGTTGAACTTAAGTTTGAGTGGCGGTATTAAGCATCCAGAACTTAAGATAACCTGCCTGAGTTTCATGCTCCAGTTATTCGCGCCAGACGAAGGGGCATGCCAGTCGGAGTACATATGTATGTCGCAAGAGCAATTGCGGTTCTGGGCGGTGGTATGGACTTTGAATTCCACCCGGCCTATATAGCATGAGGGACATCTGGAAGATTTGTTCAGAGGCCGGAGAGTACACGGCGTAAGTTCAACTGTCGGTGTTCAAGATCCTCGGCAAGGACCAACAATAAATTTGCGGAGAGGGACATTTTGGGGTTCGTTGAGACGTCAGTTTAGCGCGTGGGTTTGGAGGATGAACCACTAAAACAGGAACGAGGCGTAAAGTGACCAACTGAGCTAACCGAGCAAGGGAGATCTTGGGCTGTCGCAGGAAAGAGAAGAAGAAGCGCAGGTGATCGATCGCGATGTACACGCATCTGGCCAGATCTGCTTCATGTCAGCGTTCTATCCGGCCCGGGATCCGGATACAACCTCGGCTGTGAGCGAACGTCAAATAACTTAATCGTTGAAGTTTCCACGAGATGTTCGATTCAAGAATTCTATTCCCTTGCAGCTTCATCAACCTACCTGATTGCCAGGCAATGCCGAGGAGTTGGCCGTCTACGGCCTGATCTTTGATGGCAATTTCACAGCGGACCAGCGATCAATACCCGCGTATAGTATTCCCGGAGAAATGGTGCGCGCTGAACTTTATCCTCATCAACATGATCAAAACGGTCATCCTGATATTCGGCAAAGTTGTACTGCCTCTTCCTGTGTTCAAGCAGTGGCAAGTTTACTTCACCAAGGCAAATCAGTGGTTCGCAAGACCGTAATAGACTACGCCGTCTGCTCGCGCGAACTGTTCTCGCAGATCAAGGCCTTCAATTTTGAAGATCGCGTCGCAGGATACGATCACGCCGCGCTGACGCTACATTGAACTTGACGTCGGAAACCCGAACCGAGTGTTTGCCAGTCCACGCAAAAATCTGGCGGGAACATGTATCCACCAGAGCATCTCCAGCTGGACTCTATGTGCGTGCCCATTGGTGGTGGTGTATTATGACGGTGTTTATCGGACTAAAATACGATGTCATTGGATGTCATTGGATGCAATCCATTTTTATCGGTGCAATTTGATGCACATCGATGCAGTTCAATGCAATGCAATGCAACTCGATGCAGTTCTTGGTGCAACTCAATGCAATGCAATGCACTGCAATGCACTTCAATGCACTTCATCTTCAACCAGGAGTTTGATCCGCTGCACTACAGTGCACTGCATTGCATCCAACTTTGCATCGACATTTCCAACAAGGAACTGCATCAATGCTGCATTGATTTGCATTGATGCACTTCGTTTGATGCTAACGGGCGACCTTGAGGGCGCCTCTTGTCTCGGCCACCTTTGGGTCAAATTCCCACAAATCTTACTTTCAATCATATACTAACTGTAGAGCAAGATCATGCAATCCTCGAAGGTTCCCACGGTTCGATTTCCATTTCGGTTCAAGTCAAGTCTGAATTTTTGTTCTTATCTCGAGCCTGATATTTCTTTCTAATGAGAAGTCCACAATGGCCATTGCTACCCTATGCACTATGGCGGTCAGAGTGCCCTTTTAATAAAACCGGGGTAAGCTGTCTGTTTTTACACCAATTTTTAAGCCTTGACAGTGCGGAATTTTCAATGAGTGGGTGACTTCCCGTAAGGTAAATATATGCTGGGAGGATATTGAAGGGATGCCAACTGATGGTGATTGACGGTTAAGAGGGAAATTCTATCCCTGTTGGTTTCCCGCAAGCGAGCTGCATAGACTTTGTGGAATTATTTGGAATACTATGTACGTGTGCTGTAAACAACATCTCTCGTCACGATCGGCCTCTCCTCCTCTCCAGTTCATACCGCGCCGTTGCCTTTTCCATCCCCACCACGGTACCGGTAGTCGAGAGTGAGGAATGGAAGGGAAGGGAGCAAATGTGGTGACGTAGGCGCGCGCGTCGCAATAGCGCGGGGCTCGGCATGCACTTCCCCCGTGTTGTGCCCGTACGCGTACGGCGTCTCTGTCTGCACAGAGCGCGGTGTGGGCAACGTGCTGGCAAAGCAGCATGGCGTGTGCCAGAGGGGAACGAGGACAGGTGGGGTGAGGGTGGGAGTGGGGCAGAGGAAGGGACGACGGCAACGAAGGGATGGGCGTACATTTGCTCATCGGCGCTCGCCGCTGGTACATTGAGTGAGCACGAGAATGAGGGGACGTGTAAGCGGACGCACCTTGTACGCAGTCCGCGCGCGTGCCTTCTGTGGTCACCGGTCATTGTTCCCCTCGTGTACGTTGCACAGGCTTCGAGTCAAATGTTGAGGTGCAAATCAAAAGCTGTAAGTTACAAAGGATAGAAAGCAATCGACGGACAGTAATAGAATCATCACTGTATGCCAGGACTGGAGGCCGGGGATATGCTGCACAGACGTGCTTCATAAGTAGGAGAGACCAGGGCGATGAGTCCGAGGCGCTCGCTGTCCCAGATGCCAGCCCGCGGCTCGGGATATGGGCTCGCGCTCGTACTGCTGCTCCCGCGCCCGCCTCGCCTAGAGGTATCGGTGGCAGAGACAAAGAAGGCGCGCGAGGTAGTGTCTAGGTGGATGATATCTACGACAGGGGGGGCTGTCGTATGGGACATATTACTAGCCCGCGTCCACCGCGTATCACATCCCGCGTACTGCGTGGAACCAGCAGACTACGATTCGACCAACATCGTCCGTCGCCCTCACCTCTATGAACACCATCGAAATCCATTCGCGCTTGCCCCATCCGCCACTAGATCGGTCTTCTCACCCATACCGTCTGGGTTTAATGCGATAGGAAGCGGCTATTCAGGCGGACGAACCATGGAGCGAAACGCGCTCAGTGGTGATTCTGCCGACTCACGGAAATTATCCCATATCCACGAGGACGCACCACCCATTGCGCGCGTATAATACCGACCAGACGTTGCAGTTGGACCTTCCAAGACTGTCACTGTGTTTGTCTGTTATATAAAGTGATCTGAAATAGGATGTATGTAGGTTATGGTTAGAACTCAAAACATATTTTGCTTGCTCAGATGGTATGCCTTGAAAATGTCGCAGTACAAGCCGCGCAGCGGCTTCAAAGGACTCGCAATGCCAGGCGGAGCATTGGCCCCAAAGACTAGTTGGTTCAGCCGTGCTCGATGGCGTTGATCTGGACATTGAAGTTGGTGATCCAACTATGCTTCGTTTGTGTCTCGAATCCACGTGCTTTCGGCCGGTGCTAGCAAACAGTGTGCTCTCACTTCCACGTCAAGTCATAATTTCTTAGTGCACTCTCTAGTTATTACGTTTCGGCAGCCCCCCAGTGCCACTTTCCAGACGCGCACCTCGGATCCGCCCTCAATATGGCGAGCTTCGATGACGTTTACGTTCAGGTAGAGTCGTTGTTAACTTTCTCGTTGACTCCATCAAAATTCACATGGTTGAATTAACAAGTTCTACAACAACCAAATGACCTGTATCCCAACAGAACCGAGTTGAAGTCCTCTCGTGGGGTCGGGGTGATTCGAGCTTCGCAAACAGCTGTACGCTACGGCGGATCTGGCAGCGGCTGCGGTGGTCTTCGTCCAATCGCCTTCAGGGCCATTTCCTCATGAACGCATACCCTGATTCAGGTTACTTGCCGAGCCATCGCTCCTCGTTAACTGCGCATTGAGTCCTATCATTCTCTATTTTTGCCGCGCGCCATACTATGTCTTCACACATTGTGCTTCCTTGATCCTTTCGCAGCTTCATCAGCGAAGCTGAAATCCGATGCGTATCCGATGCCTGGGACACTCTGTGCGTTCTGCAAGTCTATACCGAGTTCCCGCCGCTGATTTCAGCGCTTCGTGGGATACAGTGTACCCCAGTGTCTGGCTAGGTCTTATCCCTTTCTCCAGGTTGGGTGCCGAGGTTGGTGCCGATTTATTCATTCGCCCCACACCCTTCCTCCACACGATTGCAAGGTAAAAACATGATTACGCGACACACGCGCAGGGCTCCCTCCGATGCAACAATCGATGGAGCCTGCTGCTTACTCGAGTCGGAGGCAGCAAAAAGTTATATAACTGGCGGATTGCTCGTGAAGACCATTACTCCCCGCACACCCCACAGATCGTTCGTGGACATTTGTATCCTCGTCATCATGACTCTCAAATCTGGCTGCCCCCCTTCTGAGAACTTTGGTAACCAATGCGTAACCACTACCGACGGCGGACTCTTGGACGTTGACCAAGCCGGATCTGTCCAGCTGTTGTCTCCAGAACAAGTGCTACCGGACGATTTGACTGCAATCAAGGAATATGCAGCCCAAAAGAAACTTTGCGCCGAACAAGTCGTTGAGGTGGAGGCCTTTATCAAGGTGAGCATTTTACTCACTTTCATTCACAGTTTTCATTAGTGGATACAGAACTCCAGCGCCGATCGCGAGGCCAAGCTCTTTGTGATGCTCCTGGCCTTGAGAAATGAATTGAACAAGAACATCTCCGTCACCCCGGGGTACGAGATTTCCCCGGATCTCAGGGTGTGTGCTCCCCTGACCTTCACCATCGATCTGCCTCACCTCTTGGGCGTCTAGACAAAGATCAAGAACTACGCTATCGCTGTTTTACTCTCAGACAAGCTCGAGAGCTACAAGGGCCAGGACGCAAAACACAGTGTTCTGGTGCGTGCAAGCTCAACCTCCGTCTACTTCTCACCCATACCCGTCTAGGCTCTCTTAAATAAATATACGAACCACGATGTTCCCACCGAGTATGCCCAGCTCGACATGGCTGTTTGTAAAGTGTTCAACATGAAACGCGTCCAAATAAAGACCGCTGTAGGTTATCTTGATATGTAGCATACCCCTTGTCTCACCGACGTCCTAGATTTCCCGAAGCCTGAAGAGCCCCTGTCAAAGCATCTTATGTTTGGCGCAGGTCATCATCCGTGGAACCCAATGCACGGTGAACGCTGCCCTTTGTGCCCGCATTGCGTTGCTGGTATGTTCCCCGGTTTTATGTTGCAGGACCTGGTGTCGATATCGATGTGATCACAGCGTCAAGTCTACGTCGATAATCCCGGGTTTGGCTTTTGGATCAAGGTAGACAAACGCTTGGCAGCAATCCGCGATGAGTCTGGCGGTAGTCCTCATGAGTGGGCATGGTAGGTCTCCTTTCACGCGACGAATTCAAGAATTAATCCTCCTCGCCCGTAAATTCAGGGCTTTTAATCGCATCCTGCAAGATGATATGAAAAAGTATAGCTTGGACGACGACCTTGCAATTGAGGAGGCTCCGGTCGATGACAGCTTTCAGCAGGATGTTGATAATATGATCGAAGCGGTAGCCCTCAAAGCGACGACATCTGTTGGAGCAACGCCCCGGGCCGATGTAGAGGATCAGACCATTAATGATATCTCGAGCTTGCATGCAGATTAGGCCCGTCATTCGCTTACTTCCATTCCATATACCTCGGATATATTGAGTAGCTACCTGAATCAAATTCCATGGAATGATGTGGCCGCCAGCGGGAATTAATGCAGCGAGCGCTCCGGGACCCGCTGCCGACCTCTGCCGACCACGGGAAACAGGCCTTGCCGACCTTTGTTTCTGCCAACCATGTACGAAGTTGAAACTGATGAATGAAATATGTTTCGATTTGATAGGAGTTCTGAATCTGCAAGGAGTTGAATTCACACCTTCGGCTTGCATTAGACCGGAACTGGCTAGAGGTCGCGCGGCAACTGGCGCGTCAATGGCACAGCTACCACCGCGGCACATTGTCGGCCAAAATACTACCTACTACTTATACCTACCTCACAGAAGGACAAAACTCACCTCTCCTCAAAAAGAAATGTTCCTGAGCAGCGTGCCGGTGTGCCGCGCGGTGACGCGCATCTGCCGCGCATTCCCGCGTAGTTGACGCGGGAGACTTTTCGGACTGGCTTGCCGCGCTTAGCGGAGTTTAAATTTGGCTGTACTGGCTTGGCGGGCTTGGGCTTGGGCTTTTGATGGGCTTGTGCTCGCTTATACCGCTAAGGTAGGCTTTTTAGTATTTCCTCCACAGCGGCTCCATGGGCCTCCAGAACACCCCCTGGCTACCCCACTCCCTCTAAAATTTATTTATTTAACCATTGCCGGCGAAAAGACTAGAAATTAAATACATAGATTTTCGCCGTTACCAGTGACCTCCGTGGCATGTTTATTCGAACAGACGGAGGAAGGAATGATAGTTTTTGTCACTGTTAAATCACAAGAACCTTTTTGAACCCCTTCGAGGCTCTCCACAGTTCAACTTTCGGCAGGCCGAAATAACCAGCGTAAAGAATTTGCATGTTCACGTTGGAGACCCCACAGGCCCGGGAAGTGCGAGTCGACCATGGGAGAAATCACTAACCGGACCCCATTCCTGGATTCAGTTGGTGCACGAGATAATTTCGGGCATCTACTCGGGCATCTACTACAACTTTTTCTCTCCGCTCGCGGTTCAGCGTCAGGGTATTTGTCATTTAATGTGGAGACTGGGTTCACCTAAGGTTTAAAACTGGGGTCAACTGGACTCGAATATGGTGTCTTGCTTGACTCACAAGTCCAGCATTGACTTCGTTGACGCGGCGTGTGCACGTCAACACGTAGAAGTGCCGGAGGTATCAGTTACTGCACCGTAGAAGTGCCGCCGTATCAGCGTGCATCTCTGTTTATGCCCCATGTCAGGTGGATACAGGTATTTTGTCCCTCTTAGTTGACCTCTCTGATTTCCGAAATCTCTGCCGTCCGAGTTGAGGATATAGCGATGGGAACAGGTGATGTATTTGGTATTGATGCGTAATTCCCACGGTTGAACTCTTCGAAATTTCCACAATTATTTCCACTTTCATCACTAAAAACTACTACTAAATACTGATTAAGTCCAGGCCGCTCTGTGGGAGCTCAAGCCAATCTTACTTACTCAAGCCAGTTTGTGCAAGCCAGCCCCAGCTCAAGCCAGTCCGCGTACAGTGAGTTGAAAGTGATTCCATAAGAGGCTGAACAGTGTGTCGGGTCCATTCCATGCACTGTATAGCAATGTAGATCACGGGCAACACACCTTCCCCGTAGATCGAGTCTACATCCAGATTTTTTGACATCATTATTACCGCAAGCCACCACAAGCCAGTTTGCTCACCAAACTGGCTTGTGGCGCGTGACACAAGCCATTCCGTTCACGCCCATGCCAGAGGCAAGCCAGCCTCAAATATGGATGGGGGGACACTCCAGCATCACAGGAGTATCATGCAAGTGTCCAAATTGATGTTATCCCTGACTTCCATTCAACAACTGTGAGATAGGCAAACATCGGATTCAACGACCATACTCTCTAGGAAATCATAGCACAGTATTCACCTTGGGAGTTATGAAAAACTTAAATGAAAATGGGTACTGTGCGAGGATAGCTGGGGCGAACATTATCTACACTTCATGTTGCACTGTTCATTTTCTCCCGGCATGTACTTCCCGTTTTCGGACACCACATTGGTCTCGGATATCTTAGAGCCACCGCCCGATGTAACACCGTACAAAAATATCGTACAAAAAATATCCTGGGATACCTCTACTCCCATCAGATATTTGTGAGTTTTCTAAGCAGGTGCTGGCTCGACGGGCGGCAATTTCTCTGAGTTTTCTCCCGGCATGGAGTTCCCATTTTTGGACACTTCGTTCTCACATAGTTCGGAACCATGGCCGGTGTTACACAGCACAACTACTTCCAGGGATAAATTCACATCATATTATACACTCCAATATTTTCGGGCATTCTCAGCAAGGACTGGCTCGACCGGCGTAATTTCTTCAGGTAGTGATTTCATCGATATTTGATCAACAAAAAACGCTCGAAGAAGGTGAATATTGGCCCGTGCGGGATGTAATTCTGGGAGGAGGCCCATCCTCAGTGTACCTTTGCCCCCAAGCCAACAAGCCAGCACTGCGGGGGGTATTTGAAGGTGTTACTCAGTGTTGCCTCGGCCCTGAGCACATGTTATGGACTTCAAATAGCAAATTGAACCAATAATGCACAAGCCCGGTATCAGGAAAACTACTTTAGACATATGACATACTTGCTTCGAGAACTAAAGCTCTAGAACGACTGGAATACACACAAGCCACTTTCATTTTTTGGGTGGTGCCAAGCTGACAAACTGGCTTGCCAAGCCAACAACTTGGCTTGCAAGGCTTGGGCGGGGGCTTGCACCCAAATCCAAGCCCAAGCCCGAAACAAGCCAGTTTGCGCGGGCGCAAGCCAATTTGGCAAGCCAGAAAGTTAACTCTCGTTGACGCGGCATTGACGCGCATTGATGTGAGGGTTGAAATTTGATTTCAATGCCCTCATTGCATCCTCTAACATAACAACAGTGGATGCCGTAGGAGAGATCATTCGTGGAATCAACAAGGTGGCGTGAAGGGGCTCGAGTTGATAGGACTGGTTCGGCCGAGGGAGAAAGGAACGGGTCGTGCATTCAAAATGGCGAGTATGGTCGAAGTCAAGGCCGCATTCTCAAAACTGCAGGGCTTCTTGGACACAAAGCTCACCACCGCGCAGAAGGCGCATATGATCATTGACCCCATAATGTCAGAAAATAGTCTCTGCAAACTCACTCGGGTGGTGAAGGTGAAGATGTTCGTAATTTGAACATCATATGTAGTGCATGCATAGGTTATTTTATGTTATGGACTTTTAGTTGTAGATAGAGTCTGCAATGTAATAATGTATATAGCAGCAGCGCAGAATGGTAGATAGCGGCAACCGAACTTACAGGTCCATATATGGGAGACTTCAGGACAAAGTTTCTCATGCAATGCAGTTCAATGCAGAACGGCAATGCAGCTCGATGCAGTTCAGTGCAATTGCATTCAAATTGCATCGCTTTACATCCAAATGCATCGGTGGGTGAGTGCAGTTCGATGCAGTTCAATGCAGTTTGATTGATCTGCATCGAACTGCATTGATCTGATTTTCAAGGCAATTCGATGCAAATGTTCTGGCAGTTTTCCTGCATTACATTGCACTACCGTTTACATTGAGTTTCATTGATTTGCATTGCATCACACTGAATCACATCGAGTTGCACCGAATTGCATCGAGCCGACTCGATGCAATTCGATGGCATTGACTTTGCATCGTATTTTAGTCCGATAAAGGCAGTCATAGTGTATGGATCGACGCCGATATGGCTAATCCTGTGGTTCCTACTATTATGCGCCGTGCTCAAGTACACCGAACGCAAACTGCGGACAAGTCAGGAAGCCAATACGAGAAAACCCAGCTATAGCGTCGGCCAATGAAATAGAGATAAACGCTGATGTAAACACTAGGAAGTTCTCAAGGAACTCTTCGATGCGGTAGTCGAACACCAGAAACAAGGTGAATTCTCATGATTGTTCAACCGGGAGGCGTTAATCTCTCTCTTGTCTTGGAGGCCCTGGCCGCAATGCAGAAAGACACATGTGGAATCTGTTGGAAAATCCTCACTTCCCCCGACAAGTAAGTCTGAGGCGCCGGAAACAACATTTTGACACTTACATGTATAACTTCTCAGCCCTGTCTAGTGCGGACATATAGCTCTTCGTTATACTTGGGTACTCGGACTTTCGAAAGGTGCGGACTGTTAATCATATACCTCAATTATGGGACCATATCAGTAGAATATACCTCCTCCCATGCCTCCTCCTCATAGAAGAGACTGCAGAACACCTGTAATATTTTTTCCCGGGAATCAATTTCCGCACCTCGCACCCTTCTGGGTTCCGTTTTCATCGGCGTGTTTGCGCGAGCCACGTCGCGATCGGGGACACGAGCACTCTTAACCACTCCCACTCCCATAGAAGTCGACTCGACGACGACGAGTGGAAGGTTGGTGATTTAACGGGACAGCTAAGCTAGCATTGCCCTAAAATACATGCTATACGAGAATAACATCGGTTCGACGCGGCATGACAGGAAACAGACAAACTCGGTGTGCCATGCGCATCCAATAGCCCGCAATCTGAACCGAATCACTTCCTTCCTTACGGGAAATATCCGACGAACAAAAGAAGAGAAAAAAAAGTTTATCAACACATGCAAGGCGCTGCGTATTTTCAAGGATGCAAGAGATTTTTCAAACACAAAAGACTCTCAGCAACACAATTCAATTTTGGACGTGGTGTCAGCGCGACACAGAGCAACAGGGGGCACAACACGCGCCTGGACCGACCTGCGACAATATGAAGCATCCACAGCTACCACTTGGTCTCGCAATAACATATGGGCGAGACGCGCGAGCAAGGAGTCTTTTCTTCCTTCCGCTCGCAATCTTTCAAAATCAAAAACACAACACGGAGGACTAGCCCAAACTCTTACCTGGATTTTCAGAGCAGCTATCTCTGCTTCTGCATGCAGGAGGCGTCTTGTTTGCTCAGCCATCTAATTTTCAGGGCGTCAGGAACGAAATTGGGTATCAAGCAATAAGCATCTAACCTCAGCGCGATAAGCAGCGTGTGTGGAAACATTGATCAAGGGTTCGTAGAGGTCACAGTTGCCAAACTATAGAATTGAGTCGGCTGGAGAGTGAATGTGATTATAACCAACCAGTAAACCCTGAAGCCGTTCAAACAATGGTGCGAGTATACGAGAAACCGCGTTTGGGATGCATTTCGTACTGTCGGCGCTAGAACGTGCGCAGTCGTAGCCGCCAGGCATATCGAGGGCCTCCGAGGTGCAGCGGCTCGACGCAGATGACCCCAGACTCTTCGTGGAGGATAGATCCGGCGCGGACGATAAGCTGCTAACTGGAGGGGAGGTGCCATCTTGGGGCGGGGAGTATTCGATCGAAGGGACGTCGAAGTCAGGGGATATGTCGTAAAAGTTTTCGTTTTCTGACGAAAGACTGTCCGGTGGGGCCTGTGAGCACTGGTCAGGCACACCAGAGGGCGCCGTGGGTACTTCGCCGTGATTCATCGCTGGGGATCCTGGGCAAGCGGACTCGTTATTATATAGTCAAACAAAGGACTTGTTGGGCTGGGCGTGAAGTAGTAGGTGGAACCAAAGGTCTCTAAATCCACCTCGGTCTGGGTCGAGGGACGTCGAGTCACGTCGAGAAATGGTTGCGATAGAAGCAGAGCTGGGCAGAAGAACTGAACGTAGGAGTGAGGAGTCTCTCACAAGCTGGTCTCCCGAGTGTTCGGAAAGTACGAAAGTTACAGTATTTACGGCAGAGGTACAAAAAAAGAAGTCCGAGAACGAGTACAAGCTAGAGAGAGTCAAGGCCGAGATACGAAGTTCTTGCCCCGATTTGGACACTCGTGACTTGGGAGCGAAATGTTTGTGTTTGCGCGCGGTCCCGATCGTCGCCGTGTCCAGGATCGGAGAGGCCACACCGCTATAGCGCTTTCGGGCGCCGGTGGCAGTTTATTATCTGGATGGGCGAGTGAGACTCAGCGCGGAGTGGGCGACGAAACGCACGGATGCTTACCGGAGTACGAGTTAGATCGAGCGTGGGGGGTGGGCGGTGGCTGTCGCACACCTAGCCAGGAAGGGGTCAAGCACGGGGGACGTCAGGGAGGTCGAAGTTGCGAGAGAGTGAAGAGCGTGCTTGCGGAAGGGGTAGTGAAGGCGGATCGCCGCACACATCATAGGGGAGGGATCGGGCACCGGGGGGACGAGGAAGACCCATCAAGGCCCCCGGATGCGAGCGGGTGAAGGCTGTGGATGCGGGATGGCGGTGTGGAGACGGCGGGGGCGAATGGGGCGGCGTAGGGGCAGTACCATGTGAAGGACGGACATCGAGTCGACAGGGGGTCGGAGACGGTGCCACGGATGAGTTTGAACACGCTGGGATGGGCGAGGACGATTGACGAGCGGTGATGAGTGAGACAGCGTTTCGGTGGAGGAAGATGCTCTCTTCACGTGACGAGATTCGCCCAGCCGGAGGTCGTTGTTCACGGGCCAAGCTGAGGTCGAGGTGGAAGGCCTAGTAAGGGAGAACCTGGATGGATGAGTTGCGCAGAGGAGAACGCAAGATGGAGTGACTGACCTCAGCGAGCGAATCTCTGTCGCCAATCGTCCACGGGTCTGAGGTCAGGAGCGGCGGGCTACGACCTGGGTCGAGTCAGAAGGCCTAAGGGAGAACCTGGATCGATGAGTGGCCCATGAAGGAGACGAAATGAAGCAGCGACTAACCTGAGCGAGCGAGAGATTCGCCCGGTCGCAGGTCGTTGTCCACAGGCCGAGCTAAGGTCAGGACCAGATTCGCACATTGTTGTCCACGGGCCCGAGCGCGCGCGTGTTGGGTGTCACTGTCAAACTGGCGAATAATGAGCGTGGTGCAAATAACAGCGGATATACCAGTACCAGACCCGATCCTACGACCACACCGTGACTTGACCCGCGAGATGACGGATGGGCATGGGGAATCCTGCGACAGAATGAGTTCCGTCGTCGACGCAGAAGTGGTCCGACAGACCCATCGTAAGCCCGAAATATTTCTGAAGCGTCCGAATCCGAGTCAGCTTGAAACGAGCACAGAGATCTTGAGGAGCCTTGAGAGCTTCGCCAGTCAGGAGGCGGCCGCACGACATTGCATCGCGCGGCCATCGCGGTCATTCGGTGTGAACAATACAAAGACTCCGTTTTGGCGACATGGTGGACAGTCTCCGCGTGCGAATAATATCAATATCCCAATTAGGCATTGATATTAGACGCTCGACCAAACTCGTCCAAATTGATCCTTTGCTTCACGATTACCGCCACCTCGGAATACAATATTTTGTGAAACTTCTCATCGTGGACCACGGCCGCGGCTACAAACCTATTCTCCCGGGGCTTCCCTCTGACAGCTCAGCAATTATTCCCAATTTCCACGGTGCTCGGTCCGTCTGACAGCTCAACGAAATGCCTCCGAGGTCTGCTGCCTGGGCCTGGATCACTCCGCGCACCTCTAGCTCTCTGACAGCTCAACCACTGCTGCCTCCTCGCAAACAGTTAGCTCGACGAAATAGCTTGACTAATGTGCCGCGTCCTTGCAGTCGTTCACTTGCGCTCTTCTCCAGACGCACTCGGCGTCTTTCTCGTCTTCTGAAATTTCTACTCTGACAGCTCAACGACGTTCCCAAGTTCCACGGTACTCGGTCTGACAGCTGAACAAGATCCCTCGTCGCCCCCAAACTCTCCTTCCTTCGGACGAAGGCGGTTTCGTTCTCCCAGAAGTAGGATCGAAAAGGGTACTGCTCACAGCTCTCTCACCTGGAAACTTACGTCCCTGCATTCCCACACCTGTCTCAGACGAGATGGGAGTTCGAAATGTTTTGCGCGTCAAGTCCGATGGAATGGTAGTGTAATCTATTCGGACGGAGAACCAAATATCAACACTGTAACAGGCGCCTCTCTTCTACATCAAATTGATCGCATCCCGTGTTCCCACTTTTCTTCGAATGCGTAAACAAGTCCCAGGGTGCTCCAGGGATCTTTGACTCTGGTCTCTGTGTACGGAGGGACAGTCGGAGACGTGGGCCGCGATGACCAGGCCGTTGTCAAAAGCGAGTAAGCGACTCTTTATACCGGACAGGACCTCGCCGTCGGCGAAAAGTCGGAGTTCCCGCTCAGGACGAGGTTCCAAAGTGACCCACGTCGTAATAGTTTCAGTCAGGTCAAATACCAGACCGTCCAAGGTGGAAAATCGGGCCCACCCAGGCGAGACGTAGGTGGCCGCCGCACTGATTATGGTTAATACCCGCAGGTGCCATAGAAGATGTTCCTGTACGGCTCGGAATACTGGTTTACACTGCGAAACATCGCCAAGTGGGAGATAGAGTGACAAACTTTCGAGATTTCGACAACCTTGTAAAATGTCAAACAGTGCGTTGTCCGGCAATCTCACCTCAAGAGTCAGAGTGGAAAGCGCCGCAGGCTGTCTCCGAATCCATCCAACCATAGGATATGGATCGGACCAGTCCACCCTCGCCGTCAGATGAAGAGCTTTCAGGCTCGGGAATGTCAGGGTGTTTAAGACCACGGGGTCGAAAACTTCGGTCACCGTAGAGCGGAAGTGAAGCTGGTTTTGGAATTTGACGCGCAGGGAAAACAGCTGGGACAGGATTATTGACGGTCGGAAATTAATCCGCGAGCCATTCGGCTGCACTGCAAAGCTTCCGATTTGGAGGATGCTGCACTGATGCATGATGTCCCACCACATACAAACCTCCAGGAGTGTATTCTGCATATGGAGGATTGTAAGCTGGCTCCACGGGAAGCACATGATAAATCCGGAAAACGTCGACGCATCGGAGGAAACTGTTTCAGCAGAAATCGCCAAGATTTGCAAACAGGGCGCAGAATGGCGCAAACCCTGATGCCACAGCCAAGCATCTAAATCCAGTAAGCCGAAGTGAAGCGAACAAGATTGTAGGTTCGAGAACTGCAATCGTTCGTCGAAGAGGACGGATAGTTGATCTTGTGTTACAGCAAGGTGAAGAGAGCGATAACAACCAGGGTACCGACTGAGTAAGGGTGTCAAAAAGGGTGAGGAGGACCATCCATGATCGTCGCTTGGTGATTGTACGACCGACATGGATATAGACCCAGAAGGGCGCGCTCTGTCGACCCATTGACACATTTGGTGAACGTACTCGTCTATCTCAGCGGCACAACTTGGTCTTGCAGAGCAAGACCCAGTGCTCAACACAAACGAGGGGTGAATCCACAGAAGGGAGGTTTCCATGGCGGTTATTCGCCAAGCGCGACAAATCCAACAGAGGACTAGTGGATTGCCCATCGGAAGGAAATAAAGGAATATCTCCCTAAGCACAGCGATAGGCAGGAACTCGACGGTTATTCTCACGGGTACTGCCTGAAAATCGGATTACGGTGGAAGGTTGAGAAAAGGAACGGCGACATACAAACGTTTCTTTTCCCATCTCGCTGTTCGTTAACTGAACGAGTGAGGCGAAGGTTGAAGCTGACCAGGACGCTCACTCACCAATACCTCTAATGCCTTGATTTTTGCCTGCGCCTCCAAAATATTCTGCCACAGACTCTGTAACCGCGGGAGGGTTAAACATAATTACGGAAAGCGGCGAGGTCCTTTAAAGAGACATACGTCTTTCAAACCCGGGGGACCGGAATGCCAGACGAGTTGCCCGGAGCCCCTCTCCAGATTCAGAGACGGATTATCACTGTGTCCACGGTCATCGGGGCGAAACATGTTGAGGAAGGAGAAAAGATGGTGTCGGCTGTTTATCAGGAGTGCTCCAGCTCCTTTAAGTAGCTCGGCGAACGGGAGGGTGAAGTTCGACGTACAGGTCTGATCATGAGCAGAGGTGCCGTTATATTAATATTAGCAGTGGGTTCGGGACCTCCGACCCCGCCTCATGTTTCAATTTGCAATTATGACCACTCAGGCCAACCTCATCATCAGACAGTCCTAGTCCGGGCGAAGCCCCTTTCCCTCGGAAGATACTCGTTACCGCCCAATTTGAAGTAACTTCTGAATTTCAAATCAATCCCGAATTCGTGAACTAGTAGAAAAGGAGGATTTACGGGAACAGGCCTAGGGCAGGGAGGTCAGAAGCAACGCTCCAACAAGTTGAAGCAGTTCTGGGGCTTCAGGACCCAGGACCAGGACCAGCGTCTCCGAGGTTGGACCTTGCGAATCTCGAACGCGGTGGTTTCATCCGAGAAAGTTGTCTCCATCAATGACTTGCCGTCATTGTTCTCAGAATCTTTATAAATTGCGTACGAATCATACCCTCGATCCCTCTTAATATGGAGTCCGATACATCGCATACTCTGGTCCCCCTGGTAAGATTTTGAATTCCTTCTACCGGATAGATACTCGAACGTGACAGAATATTCCTTTCACTTCTACTACATTGGTGGCAGGAGAAGACCTCAATGGGGTACGTTCTCTAGCCACCATCCCACGTACTATGTAAATTCGAGCGCGGAGTTCAGAGCCCAGTAAAATCAGTGCCTCAAGATAGGGAAACGGTTCAACCGGTAGGAGCATATCTTGGGCCCTCTTGGGCCCCCTTTAGCTTAGGACCGATACTTACCTTAACGCTGCAGAACATGGTCCAGAGTGATCCATCCGGAACCCGCGTATACGACGTTGCACGGCCGCCTAAGCCTTCAACTCCTCAGGTTTGTTTCTCTACGGATGAAACTTTGAAAGTCGCGAGGCGCCTCCAGTCTGCCAAGAAGCATGGTCTGCCTTGTTTTTGGGGCCCAAGAGAAATCCTAGACAAATCAACCACTCCGGATGGAGTAATGAGGGCGCTCATGTTTGGCTATATTATCCGACAGGTATTTAAATTTACTGCAGTACTAGGCCAGTGGTTGTCCCAACTCTAACATCTGCAGTATGATACCGGGTCCGGGGTCCGGGCACGTTATATAGAAGTAGCGGTTCCTCACGCTTCCTATCCGACACGGGCTTCACGCTATATGCAGCAAGCATTCGCAATCCAACACCGTCGTCTGAAAAGGTGGCTAGACGGGAAAGACGAAACGGTGAGCCTTAATTTTCTCGCGCTGCGCACACGCTGAAACTGTACACAGCCAGATCGGTGCCATACTACAGGCCACAAGGAACCATACGGGGACGTAATCAAAGCTAAAATGTCACGCAGCTGCAGTGGCGCCGACAACATGGTCCGCCGGGTTGTACTGGTTCATTTGCAGGTATGGCTCGGCCCCCAGAGTGGTGGGTATGAATGCCTGGTCGGTGGCATCGATGCTCTGTTGTAATAGCATGCATAGAGCAAACATCAAGGAGCAGCACTGCAACGGGTACATAGGTAGCACTGTAAGTAATGGACAGATACCCAGCATTTCCACCCCCTACATGCGCGGGATAGAACAGAATCGGCAGTAAAACACCTTAGATACGACACATCGTGCTCAAGTATGACCGGCGAGCGTTAGCCCCGTGCAGCGGTCGGGGTCTGGGGTGAAAAACCCCAGCCGTCCAGGCCGGTGCCTGTAAACAATGAAAAAAGGCTAACAAAACAGCAAAGATAACCTAATTGAATTTTTGACATGCCGTCAGGCGGGGGTCTGGGGGGAACGGTGGTTCCCCCCAGTGTACGATATAGCAGGGATGCCTTAAAATACCCCGGGTGCCGATATTGATCCTTTGATGTCGACTGATGGGATTCAGATCAAAAGTGGGACTCGCTTAATTGTGCGAGTCCCACTCCCACCGTTCTCGTATATACTCGACTGTTGATGGGGTCGACTAAGAAGTTGCTTTTGTTTGCACCGCAAGCCAACAGTTTGTTTGGCATCACCCACCCGTTCTCACATCCAAATTTGGCCAGACCTCCTCGCATCTGAATCGGGAAATAATCACAAACATGTTGAATTAGAGGAAATAATGCAGGAGTTTTAAGTAAGAAATTACGTGACATTGCCCTCTGCACACTGTAGTATTTCGACCAAATGTTCCAGTCGTGGGTGACACAAGGTCGTGAACTGAACAAATTTGGTCTGTTCCTCAACTCCCTCAATCTTTGTCTGCAACCGCCAATTGGCTTTCACGCCACAAATAGAGCTGGCGCATCCATCCATGTCAGCAGTTTCGGCTAGAGTTTGTTGTCACGCTCCATCAGATTTGTCTACTGCTCCGCCTTAGGGTGGTTACCGATGTTTCCGACATCAAAACCCAATATGTGCCTGCAGCACACTGTGATATGGACTGCGGTTATTGTACTTGAATCTGGCTGTGGAATTATGGTCAACTGAATCACAATAGGTTTATTCGTCCTCTAGGGGTACATAATCGGGCTAGTGCGCTCTTTACTTCTACAAAGTGATAGTTTGATGTGGTGGTGCTTCAACGCCTGTATTCCAACATTTCTCCTTGTAAGAATATCCTTCTGATCTCAATCCAGAGACTCCAGATAAAAGGAACTGTTCTATCAGGCAAATTACAAGGAGGTTATATACTCTACAATATCTGTACTAGAAGTTTCTACAACATAAGAGTCCATGCATCGGGCTGAGTAACTAAACCTCGGGCTGAGTAAGTTAACCAGGCAGATCACAAAGTCCATCGGTGATGGCGGCTTGTTATATTCCAACACTCCTTTCTTGTCCTGGAGGTTTCTTGTGCAGTTTCTAATCTGTTCAACCGCGGTCAAGGTGACCCCGTTACCCCACTCTCGTGACGGCACACTAATTTATTTGATTCAACAGATATACTAGATTAGCGCCTCCCGTTTTACTGGGAGCACCTTTCCTTTTGGCAGTATGCAGTGGAGGTAATTAGATGCCTTCTCCCTTCTTTGCACCCTCCTTTTATACCCTTCCCAGCTTCCTCATTGGTCTAACTCCGGTGCCTTTCTTCCAAACGTGCCTGCACCCTTTTCCGTCAAACCGCGCCCGGCCGTTCTTTTAAACAGCTGCAACTCCCACCTGCTAATCCCACATACCAGGTCTAATTAGACCTGTTTTAGGGTGCCTAAAACAGGCCTAATTAGACCCCCCCAGGGCCATTTTCGCCCTATGGGAACCGGCGGGGGACAAGAGGGACAAAGGGATCGCCGGAGGGGGACTTAGGGGTGACAAAACAGACAAAGGGCGCCGTGTGGGGACATTTAGGGGGACATGACACACGCAGAGCGCCGTGTGGACCTTATGGGGGACACGACCCACACAGAGTGCCGTGTGGGGACACCGAGGGGGACGGAACGGTCGTGTGGGGACACTACGGGGACGTGTGGGGACGTTATGGGGGACAAGACAGACGAAGAGCACCGGGGGGGGACGTTAGGGGGACAAGACAGGCGCAGAGTGCCGGGGGGGTACATATGGTGCCGGGGGGGGACATTTAGGGGGACACCTTTGCCTTGAAGAGAGGGGCATGCAGGAGGTGAGTGTAGGGGGGACGTTATGGGGGACAAGACAGACGAAGAGCGCCGGGGGGGGACGTTTGGGGGACAAGACAGGTGCAGAGTGCCGGGGGGGTACATATGGTGCCGGGGGGGGGGGACATTTAGGGGGACACTTTTGCCTTGAAGAGAGGGGCATGCAGGAGGTGAGTGTAGGGGGGACGTTATGGGGGACAAGACAGACGAAGAGCGCCGGGGGGGGACGTTAGGGGGACAAGACAGGCGCAGAGTGCCGGGGGGGTACATATGGTGCCGGGGGGGGACATTTAGGGGGACACTTTTACCTTGAAGAGAGGGGCATGCAGGAGGTGAGTGTAAAGGGGACGTTATGGGGGACAAGACAGACGAAGAGCGCCGGGGGGGGACGTTAAGGGGACAAGACAGGCGAAGGGCGCCGGGGGGGGGGGGGACATTGGAGAGGACACTTGTCTTGAAAAGGGGGCATGCAGTTGATTGCAGCCGGGGGGGGGACACTATGGGGACATCTCTCCTAGCCAGCTCTACTGAATGAATAGCACTTTTCTTTTGCTTTTCTTGCCTTAAAGGGACAGTGTCAGACATTTTTACACAGGGGGGACAACATAACTGAATCGGATTGTCTAAGTGCCTAGGGGGACGGTCCCGGTAGGGTAGGCCCAAGGGGACAAAGGGGACAGAAACAAATCAGGCGTCCTCCGAGACGAGATATATAGTGTCCAATTGCTCTGCCAATTGCTCCTCCTCAATCCTTTCACCCAGATCATCATCAATCTCCAACTCCTCGTCCCGGTCTCCTGATTCCTCCATCTGCCTTGCAATCTCTTGTGCCTCTCTCTCTGCTGCTTCCCGGCTTGGATCTAACAATCCTTCCATTGGTGAAGTGGGCACCACCTTTGACAAGCGAACACCGGGCTCAAGGGTTCCTGTGAACCTCTCACCAGCTTTCTTGGCAAGATCTTGGAACCGCTGCATGTGAGTCGAATCGTATCGTTCCCGTCGGAACCAATATCTCCGTATACACCACGCAAGACCAGGGTTAGACTGCCGAACTTCATCTTCCTTGGCCACAAGGAAGATTTTCTCGTCCCGGATACTGGTAATCACCCGACAAATTTCAATGTTGCACCGTTGGATCTCCTCTTGTGCCCTCTGAATCTTGAAATACTTGTCTAGGAGGACTCGGGCAGTCGGGCTGGCCCATGGCCGAACCTCAGAGAGCTCGGCCGGCTTCTGAAGTAGATCGAAGTCTGACAGAAAGGCATATTCAATGACCTCATCCCATCGGAGCTGACGTGCAGGGGGGACCATGGACTTTGCCGCAGTGTTGTAACTTTTGAGAGCGTTTCGTATTGCCTGGGATCTAACCTGGAGGGCCTTGGCAATATGCTTTCAAAGCTTGTAACCTGTTGGAAAGTTAGCACAAGCAAAGATAGAGAAATAGGGACCCAACCAGTTTGCGACAGATTCATCTTAGTGAGCTCAAACATCCGCTGGACCGGTCTACAACCCCATCTTTATTTCCAACTCCTGCACCTCAGCATAGGCCTTGTCATAATTCTCTTGTGCGTGTCGAATCACAGTCCTCAACGACTTGGAGCCCTCCTTTTTGACAAGCTTGAGCTTGACACTTTGATAGGGGGGACGTGAAGGGGGACAGTGGAGGGACATGGTTGGGGTAGGGGGACACGTAGGGGGACGGGTGGGGGGACACGTAGGGGGACAGGTGGGGGGACATGTAGGGAGACAGGTAGGGGACGGGTAGGGGGGACAGGTAGGGGGACATGCAACAAAAGACATCAGTTCAACACAGAGAAGAAGGCAGCATAGGGAGACCCACCGTCAGTCGGCAAAATTCACAAGCCGTTGATAGTACTTCATTTCCTCTGAGTCCCCCATCAGACTCTTGAGAAAGGTGAATTCCTGGTCAAGTGGTTTCGGAAACTCATTCAGATCGGTAATTCCTGCCAGCTGCATGGCAGAGAGAAACATAGGCTCCCCCGCAAGGATGTCCAAGGCCTGCCAATAGTTATTGACCAAAAACTTGCCTGAAATCCCATGAGTCAGATAGAGGGACATTACATAGAGGGACAACAAACTCAAGTTTGCATAGGTCTCATGACCGTCGAAGTGCTTGAAGAAGGCTGCAAGGGTTTGCTTCCTGTGGAAGATGCTGGCATACCGGACAGAAGTGGCCAGTGCGTTGGACCTAGAGAAGAACCTTTCACACCCCTCCAGGTCCTCGAGTCCCAGGCCGAAGACATAGGTTGCAAGGTATAGGAGTTGGCAAAGACGATTATGGGCATGGCCGTAGAAGGCTCCGACGAGGAGCCTGAATTTCACTAGGAGAGCTTTGGCCCCCAACGGGCTGTTCCAGATTGTTGAGGAAGACCCACAGCCTATATCATACCCGTTCCCGAGACCGGCAGGGAAGGTCTTGATGAGCTCATTGCAGACTGAGAGGGCATATTTGGACCTGTGGTTCTTGTCAGCCAAACTTTCTATATTGAGAAATCATGACTCACAGTTCTCCACTTCGGACCATGTCGGCCACCAAAAGGATGAACCCATGCCTGCAGAGACAGACAAAAACCCCTGTCTCGTCATAAATGGCCCAGGTCCGCTTCGAGGAATCATCGGCAAGGTTCTTCCACCGCTCTTCGCACCCGGGCGCCGCTCCTGCCGCTGCCTCTGGGGCAGGTCCGGTGGGTGCTGGCTGTGGGGGGGCATCTCCAGCGGCATTGGGCACCTGCAGGAATATCATCAGAACATAAACATGTCCCCCTAGAGTGTCCCTTTAAGCGGAAACCTACGGGTTGTGCGCTTGCTCCCGGAGGTTGGGGGGTCGGGATGGTCGTCTCAGGCGCAGGTGCCTGGTCAGGGACTCTAGTAGGCGCCTGTAGGAATACCGTTAGAACATGAAATGTCTCTCTAGGATGTCCCCCTAGCGAGTCCCTCTAGGGTGTCCCTTTAGGCAGAAACGTACCGGCGCTGCGGATGAGCTGGGTCCTGCCGTGGGAGGTAGTGGGGGGGGGGGGGATAGCAGCATTGGACAGGGGGACCTGTCCAGCTACTCTATTGGGCTCCTGCAGGAATAGCGTCAGAACATGAGATGTCCCCCTTGAAATGTCCCCATAGTGTGTCCCCCTATGGTGGCACGTACCCTTTGTGCTGCATTCCTCCTTTCCTCTTTGTTGCTCTCCTTCTTCCTCGCCTCCCAGTCCTTCCTCCACTGGTCTATCTTATCCTTGGACCAAAGGTCCACCTTCTCCCGGGGTATGAAGTAGTCCTTCCCAGCGGCGGCGGTCCGTGGGTCGAATCGTTCCTTGGATTCCCCAGGGATGAGGTTTCCGTCTTCGTCGAAGTCCTGGGCTTCCTTCCGAAGAACCCGCTTCAAGGAGTCGTTCCCATCCATCGTCACCAGCATTGAGAACTCCAGTTCCTCCTCCCCCTCAAGTTTATACATGCAGCCTGAGCAGCAGTTTGTTAGCCGCCAGTCTGGTCCGTCCCGGCCCAAGGCATGCATCACTCGGGCATCTACGTTCTCGAGGCTTTCGGAGAACACGTCGTAGGCAATGGAGAATTGCTGTGCGCGGTATGGCTTGAACGTGGCGCCGTGGAGGTCTGCAATCATCTTCATCCATGCTTGGATTGATAGCTGCGGCGTTCGAAGGTGAGCGACGCGGAACAGCTCAAGGAGCCTGGTACTGAAAGCGAGGCTGGGGTTCCATGGGGCGCAAGGGAAGAAGCCTTGACTGACAAGGGCAGAGCTGGTGAATTTGTTGGTGTAGCGCATAGGAACGGCCGTGGTGTAGGTACCTAGAATTACAACGGTGAACCAACAGGGAAAAGAAACAGCAGGAAGGCCTACGCACGGAATACGTCTACCACAATGATAAAATAGTTCTTCTGCACCTTATTCAGCTCTGGCTGAGGGACGTCCTTGTCCAGTTCGCCCTTCATCTTGGAGCCCCACTCGATATACGCGTCGGTGATCGCGTCCATTTGGACCTGGAATGCCTCCGCCTGTTTGGTGATCCTCTGGCGCCGTTGAAATGGGCAAGATGCGCTAACAGTGATTGGGGCCTAGCTGATAAAAACATAGCGAGGAATGACAAACTTACCTTAAATGTAGAGGAAGGCTCACACGTAAATATGTTTCTCCAAACTTGGGCTCCGAAGCGTAGCGGTCTCTCACAACGCAACAAAGACATGGTCAATGTGGGAATTAAATATGGCCTCATATTTGACACACCTGAACCGTCGGTGGAGATCAGAGAAAAACTGCCCTTATGGCACCCCTTTAGCGAGGACAGGGCAAAGCGACGGGTAAATAATACAACACCCTGTAAGTGTTTGAGACACAATCACCGCGCCTTTAATACGGGCGATGCTCGGAAAATAGCGGCACGGCTGGAAGATCCAAACCACACCCCAGATAAGGGGTGCATGTGCCTCGAATGCATGGATGACAGAAACTTCAAAAAGTGCGAGAACCCGCACCGTTGTGCAAAGATGGCAAGGCATAAAATTGACTCCCTCCTCCCCAAATGGCATCCCGAGAAGGAGCATCCACTCAGAAGGAGCACTGCAGAGGAGGAAGAGGATAGACACATGTTTGTAGGACCAGAGGAAATAAATAACCTGACTGATGGTTTCCGGATATTTACGAGGGAAAAAGTGGACACACCTACGTATCTCCCCACCGCAAGCCTGCGTGATCGCATAGCGGGCGATAAATTAACAATCTCCATTGCCGGGGCAGCAAGGAATGCCGGCACAGCAGATGCCACAGCCGGAAGTGGCGCGTGGTTTGGACACGGCCTGCAGAATATATCCCTGAGGCTCCCAGATGATACAGCGCAATCGGCATCGAACGCCGAGGTTATAGCGGCCCTGGAGAGTGTGCGGCAGTCGGGCAACCAGACAGAACTGACGTTAGAAAGCAGTAGCAACAAAATCATTAATGCGCTCAAGACAAACCTCCCGAAGTGGGAGAACAGGGGATGGATAGGTGTTCCAGAGAGACAACCCCTACAAGCCTTAGTTGCTGCCCTCAGAGGGAAAACGGCGCCGACCACCCTGGCAGTAGTAAATATGTCCGAGGGACTTATGGAAGCGACACAATTAGCCCGGGCTGGCACTGAGAAGCCGAACACAGATCCCGTCGACCTTCGGATCCCGGCCCTAACCCACCTGAGGGGCGCGAAACTTTCAACTCTAACACAAGCGGCTGCGTATAGGGGGATAAAGGAGCTCCGGAAGCGCACTACCAGGAAGACGACGGAGGAAAATGTTGAGTTAACCCAGGTGGCAGTTAAAGAGCTATACAAGCAGAACCCCACCCCCGCGTCGATATGGAAGTCCATTCGCAATCGTGACGTCTCACGCCTGATTCGTAACTTCCTGTGGAAGACCCTCCACGGAGCACACAGAATAGGGAAATTCTGGCTACATATCCCAGAAATGGATGAAAGGGCAACCTGCCAACACTGCAGGGTTCTGGAAACTATGGAACACATCCTAGTAGCCTGCTCACACCCCGGACAAGCCGAGGTATGGGCATTAGCAAAAGAGTTTTGGGCTCTCAAGCACCTGTCCTGGCCTCAAGTATCACTTGGAAGTATCCTTGGAGCCGGACTGGCCACCTTCAAAGATGCGGATGGAAAAGCCCTTCCGCACGCGGCCCGCCTATATCGTATCCTGATGTCTGAGTCAATGTACCTCATCTGGAAAATAAGATGTGAAGTTGTCATCGCGGAGGCGGGCGTGCCCAAATCAGTCACCGAAATTCATAACCGGTGGGTAGCCATGATGAACGAGAGACTCGACATAGATCGAACCCTCACAAACCATGTACGTTTCGGGAAAGTCTACTCCCTCGCACCCTCCCTGGTCATAGGAACCTGGGTCGGTACCCTCATGAATGAGGACAAACTGCCAGAAAGATGGCTGAGTGAACCCGAGGTTTTAGTGGGTATTGCACCGATAAGGTCGCTTAGACCACCGTCCCCACCCGTAGGGAGACGAGGCCGGAATAGATAACGGTGTAGAGCCCCACACTGTTGCTGATCGCTTCGTGCGTAATGCATTTCCTAAAGATGCGGGCTAGCTGGAACACTAACACACCACACCTAAAACCTAACACAACACACCAATCCCCTTATGATTATAACACTAAGACTAGCGCGTCTTCCTAGTGAGTTCGGGTTCCGAGCCGTAGTATGCGACTGCTGGCTTGATTCCCGAGTGCACGAGCAATGATTTATGGCCTCAACTATCCCAACAAACAACTCCAATCTCTAAGCTAGCTCAACCGTTTGACCGAAACAAGTCTTCCCAAGGGATGGGATGAACGGGTTGGGGTAAAAAGGGTTTTAACTAGGCGGACGTGGTTTAATACGTCGTCCTAGGCGAGGTGATAAAGCGTCTTCTGAAAACTTCCAGTTACGGACTATGCTGCGCCAGCTATTCTCTTCTCTATGACGATCCCAGATCAACTTGAATCTAAGTTCTTTTCCTTAACACTTGGGCTTATAATGGGCCTAAAGGGTTCACTCAAGCTCCGTTAATCGGCCAATGAATTGACCAAGGAGTTCTACCAAAGTGCTGTGCTGGTCGTGGTCCGTTTTACGGGAGGCGTTTCCTAGTCACCCAATGCGTAGCCCTTGCGAAGTCCACCACGAAGTCAACGGCAACTCTCAAACGTTCTCTTTGTGCGCTCGGTCCTGGTTTATACGTGGAGGTCGTCGCCGCTCACAAGCTCCCAACGCGAGTCCTTGCTTATCGGTTCACACAGTTACTTGTGGATCCAACAACACTGATTCGATTTCTATAGACTTTACAAACGAAGAAGATACTTTATCTCCGCTAGCTAGGCCTGAGCACACCCTTATCGTCGTAACGATGAGCGGGGCATGAACTGGTCTTCAGCGGTATTTACATGTCCTTTTTATACTAGTTGAGAGAAAGAGATGAGGTAAAGTGAAATGAGTAAAAACTGGTCCGTACAGCTCCGCTACGGCGAGCTAGCCGGCGCTATTGTGCGCTAGGCTTGCCAGACAGTCAGCTAGCTGACCATCTTGGGGGCCTAGGCTGGGTATATCGCCAATTCCGTACAGCTTTACAGCTCCCGGACTCTCTGTATTTGCAAAACGACTCGGAAAATCCATTCCCGCCATCGGCTGCTCACTAACCCTCTCCCAATCTCCGTCTCCGCACGGACTGAACATCTAGCCGTTCAGTCTTCGTACCATCTCTTCATAAATACATCTCTTTGAGTTTGTTTGGTGCAGCTAGCTGCCTTCAAACGCGTCGCGTCGATCACCTGATCTATCACTCGGCATATTCTCGTGCCGACAGTTTCTCCTAGCCGTCACTATCGCCAGCTAGCCCGATAAACCCGAAGCTAGCGCCAAGTTATTTATGGAACATGGCCCCTAGCTCAGTGCTATCCCGCTAGCTGCACACTAGCTATTCGTATGTCTCTCCTCTTTATGCTAGCTGGTAACTCTCGTTATCCTGTGCTCTCTGGAAGTCGTTTATTGGCGCGCTAGCCCACACTATGAGGTACTAGACCATAGTAATCCTCCTTAATGCGTATACTCCCCTAGTGTAACGCTTGTTCACACGCCTAGCACTAAGTTTGTACTACGGTCAGCAGCCGGAGCTCACTCTGACCCTCCTTTATATCACCAAACAGAGTCCCAATAGGAATATTGCACCTATTAGAAAGCTAGCTTGTTACAACTCGAAGCTTAGTATGCCTTGCATTTAACTAGCGCTAAAAATCGCAAAATACAGCTAGATGTCGGTACATTGGTGTTGCGCCGTTTCACCGTTTGCGCTGGTCAACACGCCTGCAATGAAAGACATTCAGCAGCAATAAATCCGTCGGGCACAATTTTACTTACTTTGTCTTCGTCCCCTCCTGCTCTCGACGGATGGCCTCCTCCAGAGTGTCACGGAACTCCCCACCGGCCCTGCTCTCTATCATTCCATCCCCGTTGAGCGTGTCCTCCAGGTCCCGAAGTTCGTCACCACTGGCGTCGTCCCAGCCGTCCCAGCTTTTGCCCATCTGAGTCGGATCTGCGATATCGCGGACTTCGTTGAAGGCATGGCGACGGTCCGCGGAGAGGGCTAAGGAGGATAATGAGAAGCAGAGAGAGGAGGAGGAGTGAGATACAAACCTTCATACTGCTCCTGCATTTCCTTCTCCGCAGCTGCGCGATGCTTTTTCCGCGCCGCCCACCTTAACGCTTTGCGATTCTACGATATGGCCACCATTGTCGGTGTACCGTGCGGTGCTGACGCGGACGCGGGCTGGACGGGCATTAACTCTCCCTATTATGGCGGCCTTGCCCTTCTTCCCGCCGGCGGTCATTTGTGGTGAGGGTGAGGACTTGTGGTGAGGGTGAGGACACTGAGGAGATCGATGGATGATGCAGCACGTGACGAACACGGTCACGACTAGGGGGACGTTAGCGGGACGTCAGCGGGACGGCGTAGCGGGACGTTAGCGGGACTATCATTGATATTGATCGACTGATGGTAAGCCCTTTGTCCTTTGTCCTTCTGCCACCACCACCGTTATACCCACCACGTCTATACCCACCACCATGGCCTTCCCCAAAGGCAAGTACATCTCCCTTCATTCCACCCTCTTCCCCTTCCATTCTTCCCCCCTCCCCACTCCATTCACTTCGCCTATGTCACGGTGGCACTCGAGCCCGGGAACATAGTGGCATAGGCAAAAGTGAGTGGCACGGGCGTCCCCATGCCTTGAAACCCTATTCTCAACCCCTCATCGGCCCTGCCTCTCCCTCCTTTCCTCTCCAACCTTTTTTTACCAGAAAACTTCGTTGCTCACTCCCATCCACAGCAAATCACGCCGTCGTCGACGCGTTAACCCAGGATTTTCGGGTGGTGAGTCTTTCTCCGGCCCTCATGACACCTCATGAATGATATTCCTTGACTTCAGACACGCTCTGGGCGTGGTTTTTCCCCATGGGAGGGGGAGGCCATCCAAGTGGACCCCACTTTCAATATTGCAGACGCCGTCATGGCTGCGCTCGACGACTGAGCAGCCAGAGGATCTGGCCCAGCCTGACACCTTCGACGAACAGCTGGCGTCGATCGCGTCAACCCTCGACCTCAACTCCGCCGACGATGTCCCCCCTGCACCCGCCGACGATGTCCCCCCTGTACCCTCCTCGAAAAACACCGTGCCTGTCAAGACGAAGTTTCGGCTGATGAAGCAACGTGTGGCCTCGACTGGATGGATCGGGCTTCGCGACGATGGGCAGTCGTCGCAAGAAAAGTCGTTGGGGTTTGAAGAACCTGGGTGGACCCCTTCTCATACCCTTCCCGACTTCTTTGGGACGGAACGGCGGTTCTCGGGCTTCAAGTATGTCGAGTATCTTGGGCCGTGCGTGTTTTTTCCTTGTCCAGTATCAATCTTACCGTCTGAGGTCTGAAACACAGAAAAACACGACCCGTTCTCGATGCCGCTGGCCGGGCGTTCGCCGTATTTGCAGGACACGCCAACGACCCCAACTGGATGCGGGACGTCTATGACCCCGCGATGGCGGCCATGGCTGAGGCCGGGGAGAAGGCCAAGGTCTCCGAGGCACGGTCCCATCACCGTCGAGGGAACTTTCCCCCTCTCAGTGCTGGTGACTCCTGCGGCGGGGGTCAGATACAGCCCGGTGCGCTCATTAACGGGGTAATCAATACCGCCATACTGTGCTCCTTGATGAGCAACCTGGTGTTCATTCGGCTGGCGGGTTTTGCCACAGGTATGTTCTGTCCCTTTAACTGTCCCTTTAAGTGTCCCTTTAACTGTCCCCCTTACCGACAGGCATTTTTGCTAACTGGGCGCCCAACCTCTTTCAGTACTACTCCTCCCACATGCGGAAATTCTACGAGAAATACCGACACCTTCGTCGACCTTTCCTCAACAGCATCTGGTCGGCTTGTACCTTCAACCTCGGACCGCACACGTGTTGCCTGGGCCATCGAGACTTCGCTAACCTGGCATTTGGCTGGTGTGCTGTCACCGCACTTGGGGATTATGACTACAGGAAGGGTGGGCACCTCATCCTGTGGGATTGCAAGCTCATTTTGGAATTCCCCAGCGCTGCCATTTTTCACTCCAACATTCCCATCGGGCCCAACGAACACCGATACTCCTCCACCCAGTACACTGCCGGGGGGCTCTTTCGTTGGATTGAGCATGGTTTCCAGTCGGAGGAAGCCTATTTCGAGAGCCTGTCCCCGGAGGAGCGGGCCAGAGAACGTGCAGAGGCTAAGGCCAGATGGTCAGCAGGTGTTGGGCTCTTTTCTACCTTAGACGAATTGCGGGCGATGTGATTTAGGATAGTTGAATTTGATTGTTTTGAAATTTTCATGTCCCCCCCCCGGCCATTAAGTCGTACCTGTAACGGGACAATGTCCCCCACAGCAACCTAAGCGGGACAAGTGTCCCCATACAACCAATAAATTGATACGCCAAGGAGACATATCGCGAACACGTTTTCGCGTGATCGCGAACACATTTAATCAGTGCCCCCGAAAACATTCTACTGCAGGTTCCACCGATGGCCACTGGAAATTCTGAGTAGACAGAATCCTTCTATATGACCCTAGGCACACCCTGAATAAATTCTGCATTTTTGGAGGAAGAATAGGTGACCTTTCAATTGACCTCAAGATTCACTTCAGTTTGCGGGTGTTTATCCAAACTTTCACTCCAGAACCACTACCATCCCGACACAAACTTCCCCAATGGCCGGCCACAACTCAAGATCTGCTTCGTATGGATCCCCAAACCACCTCCAAGCAACCCCCACTCACTTAGAAGGCCTCCTAGGTCTCAAAAAGCCGAAACATCGAAAAAAGCGCCCACCGTCAACTCTCGCAGTAGAGACGCCCGTCGGCTCGCATGCGCCAAATACCGCCTCAAGTATGTTCATAGGTATCCTAGCTAGGCTGTGAGTGACTTGTGGGCACAGGAATGAGGAGGAACTCAAGGAGAAAGCTCGGGAGCGAATGTCAAGGTGCGTGAACTCGTTTTCGCATATCTGTCGACCACACTGACCCCAACTTCCATCTGTATACCATAAAGACTCCGCAGCAAGGCTTTTGACAACCCTGAGCTCGGCAAGACACAGGCAGGGATGAGGCGTGCCCACGACGCAACTTACCGTGAGAAGTGGGTCTCCTAAGATTCCTCGCCACAGCAATGCTGACGTTGGGTCCAGGCACAGGAAGAGCATTCAGTTCAAGGCCACCTTAAGGCTGTTTGACGCACAGTGGAAGAAGCACGCAGGCCCACCTCCTCGTCCCCGCGACAAGCGAGACTTTACGCAGGAGTTTGAGTGGTTTCAGGAGGACCGTAAAGGGGCCATGGCCGCCCATTCTGGAACAGGACGTTAGGGGTCGTAGGAACGAAGGGCATTTGTAGAACGAACACCAATAATATGATTTCTTGCTCCAGAAGATGTCCCCCCTGCGGGTACGCGGGACAGAAACGTCCCCCCTGCGACCTAGATGGGACACTGTCCCCCACATCCGGCAAAGTCCTAGGGGGACATGTCCCCTTACGACCGCCAGTAAGGTCACGTGAATCAACCAATGTGGCGGTGCCACTCACCTTTCTTCCTCTCTCCCTCTATGTCGACGCCCCACTACTATTGTTACCCGCCCGTCTTTGAGCACCCGGGTTGGGACGAAACGCTCTCACCTCACGTGTGGCTTGTTACCGACCTCGATTGCCCGGCACCCGGTCCTGGGCTGTACACATCCTGGTGAGTGTTACAGTCCTATCTCACTTACCTCAGACTAACACAATGAACGAACAACAGGCACCGGGTACAGGCCCTGACTGAGGGCAGGCACGACCCGGTGTACTTTGAGCGGCAAGAGGACGCATACCCGGAATGGTACCTCCACTGCCGCCTCGGCGAACATAATCACCCCGTCGACCCTGACCCTTCGAACGCCCGGCCGCCCTTCAACTATGGACTACAGTCGCCGTCCCAGACCTTCCAGTCCCCCGCCAGGACTGTCCCACAACCATCTCCCCGTCCGCCCACCATACACTTCGCCGTTCGTGGGGGCGAAGTCGTGTACAAAGCTTCAGCACTATGTCCGCGTCTCCGCTACTTCCTTGACCGCAGAGCTCATGGCCACCAACAACGCCTACAAGGCGATTTTCTTTGCTCGGGGCGAGGGGGAAGCCAAGGCGGAACAGCTTGCCCGTGCGCACGGGGCCAATGGTGACCCTTTCTTCACCACAGGAGGAGTGGTCCAGTGCGACTCGATGTCGTTGCCCGTCAGTCCACCCTCCCGAAGCACCTACAAGGCTGCGACGTCAAGCACCTCCACCGCCTCCTGCGTTGACCCCATCCCTGCGCCCATATTCTCCGCGGCCCAGTGCACCGTCCGTCGGGACCCAAACAGCTCCCGCACCCGGATGCCGTCGATCGATGGAGCGGTCCAGGAGCGCAAGCGAAAGGAGGAGGAGCAGCAAAAGCGGGCGACGGCGTCTCGAGCCAGATGGGCCGCCATCGAAAGCGCCCTTACGTCGACTCCCAAGGTGTCGACCCCCAAGGAAGTGAAGCTCGAGGTGCAGGACTTCGGTTTAAAGGGCAAAGGCAAGGCGGTGGAGGACGATGGGGAGGAGACGGACTACAATGTTGACGAGGACTTCCTCCGGGTTGCGAGTGGCTGGGTTCCCGTCGAAGAACGTTTCGACCCTCGGACTGAAAACCAGCCCCGGGACGACGCTTGAATACTAGCTCCGTACTGTGCTCGTCTTGCTCTGAACTACTGCTATCTCCTGTACAAATGCTTATCTTGAATACCATCGTCTGTAATATATGAAGGTTGTCTGCAATCTGGAATGAACCATAAGGGGACATCAGTAAGGGGACGCAAAGGGGACAGAATGCAGCTTACCGGGATTAAATGGTACTAGTGTGTGTCCGAGACGTGAAAGAATGTTATTGTGGTGCGCGTGTTTAGACTTGAGCTGTTTGATCTCTCGGAACACAACTCTCGGAAGTCGCGATTTTCTAAATCATAGAAATTGGGCCTCCTGGTGCTTCCTGAGCCTGTATGTGTATTTAAATGGTTTCAATATCATCTGAGGATTAGACATGTGACCGTGTGTGGGGGGGTAATATACCAGGCTCTTTTGACCCACCGACCACAAATAGGTAATTTACGCTGCACGTGACCACGGTAACTTACATCTACCAGTTACCACCCGGTTTCTTCCGCAACCCTAGTTCAAACTCCTCCAAACAGACGGCTTCCAGCCAACTAGTTCAGGATTGTTGCTACTCCGCTCCGTATAGTTCATGAATCCAACTCCTCATGGTAAGTGGTCTGGCTGGCACTTTGGCCCTTCCGAATCTTATCACATATCCGTCTAGTTCGTGCACTTGATTTTCAGGGACTCAGTTTAATAGTGGTACTCCCTGTCCATAGAACTGGTTGCACGTATCAAGGTCGCCCTAGCCATCTGAACCATTTAGTCAGACTTGTGTGAGGTCACAATCCGCTCTGGTTGAATATAGCTTCGGTATAGTTCACTGTTAAAAATGAAAAGATTTGCTCTTTTCACACGTAGCAGTTTCCCGGCTTATCACCGTCTCCCACCAATGGCGCAGTGAAACGGGGCCACACCAAGGCACTGCCATCTAGCTAAACTTTGCGCTTTTTAAGCCACTAGTTACACTAGTGTTCCTAGGAAGACAAAGCTAGCTTCTGTATCAACAGAACTCTGTCAGGTGGTACAAAGGAGAACCAGAGCGAGCTCCGACTGCTGGTTGTAGTATGAATGAGACTGAGGCACGCAGTACAAGCGATACCAGGATCTGAAGTACATTATCAAGGAGGATATTCCTGCCTAGGAACGGAGTACAACAAGGGATCTATAAATGTAGAGCCAATGACTGCACAAAGAGGAACCTAGCATTTGCCTAGGAGGACAGAACTCGGCAGTAACCAAGTAGATGCCAAGGATGAGGTCCTAGGGCCATTGGTTACGCAAATGCTACCAAGGAAGACGGATCGGAAACGATAGCCAGTCTCCTAGGAGAGAACGCACAGTACCTAGGGACGGATTATACCTGACTATTTTAGAAGAACTAGCCTAACGGCACCCTTGAAAGCCCAATGGAGACGATTGGCAACGATGGGAAGATGTCACCTTACTAAGAAATTCAGACTGCGAACGAACGGACGTTATCGGAGGATGACAAGACATGAATGAGTGTGCTAGGCGACGCGGAACCGCCTCGGAAGAATGACGCATGATCGGCTGCAGTCGGCAGCCAGTTATTGCAAATACCAGACCCACCTAGGCCAAGGAAAGCATCAGCAACGCTGACTGTTTCATCTGGCCGCACTTACAAATCACCTCGGCAGCATTTTCTTGCTTGCCAAACGACCAAACACTACCACTCCATTACTCATTTCATCTTATCTCATCTCAAAGGACTCAGTAGTATAAAAGGAACCAGAAAAGGCCGCTATAGCTCAGTTCATCCCCGCTCATCAGTAGAACGGTGTGGGTGTCCTCGGGCGATCTGCGGAGAGAATAACATAGTTTTCCTCTGTATCTGTATTGTCTGTAGAATCGAACCTTGGTTTTTGATTGGCTATTTTCGGAGTGACATTTCAAATGGAATATCTCTAAGAACCAGTGCAAGTATAAACAACTAAGTTTCGCGTTGGAACAAGAGGCGGTTTATTGCTCCACGTATAAATCTACGAGGGCCACACGCGCTAGGAAGGAAGACTTATCCGTTGCATTGGCTGCGCGGTTACTTCGCATTGGCAACACAGAGGCTGCGCTAGTTTCGACCTAAACACCAAGTTAGGTGCTAGCTAGGTAGAACGCTTTGGTTGAGCACAGTGGAAGATTGAACCGGTAGATCACAGTGAACAGAGCTAGTTGTCCCTAGGCCCTAAAAAACCAAAGTGTACGAAAACGTTCTTGCATTAGTACAGGAAACGCAAGTCAAGCAAGGCGGTTATCTGGCCTAGTCTTGTTGAGAGGCAGTACTTGTGGAAGCAGCATAGCCCTATTGGGATTTTCAGACGGAAACTTTACAAACTTTGCCTAGGAGCTACTTCGGTAACCCTAGTACCCTACCCCCCCCCCAAAAAAAAACCCCGTTCACAAATCACCAGTCGGTGTGCAGTGTTTCGTGTCAAGGATTGTGGTAGTACCAAAAGAACAGACCAGAGAGTAGGACCAGTGTCAGTAGTGGAACAGAAATCGATACCTTTTCGTTGCCCCTAGGAATCCAAAACCAGTAGTCGCATACTACGGCTCGGACCCGAACTCAACCAAGGAGTGCGCCAGTTTTTGGGAGTATAAAGTGAAGTTGTGTTAGTTGTGTGTGTTAGTGGTTTGTTGCATTTGGTGCGCATTCCCTAGGCATATCCTAGCGAGTTTCATAGTCAGGCGCAGCTGCCCGTTTCAGCGGTCTGCCGCTCGGTGCTACATCCTGCGTCAACCGTTTGTTGACCAGATCGCGCTGCAGCTGGCCAACTCCGGGTTGTACGCGCATGACCCCAGCGAGGGGGCAGTGTACTGCTTCATCGAGGTGAAGAAGGAGGAATACAACGGCGTCAAGGATGGCACCGTATCCCTCACCGAGTTGCTTCCCTCGCTCCGAGTGAAGTTTGGAAGCGCAAAGGACGGTTGTTGATTGAGGCTGATGGTGGCGCGACGACCACCGGAGGGTTCATGGGGACCACGGCCTGGGGGCTGTGAGGAAATGCGACTCCAATAATGAGACAAAGAACGTTAACCTCAGTAACACTGTCACCTCGGGGGCAATAACCGTCCATACATTCGATGTCGGGGAGAAGATAGGTGTTTTTGTAACTGACTTGGAGTGGGCAAGAATACGGAGACCTAGAGACGGATGAGGGAGATTGAGCAAATCCTGGGCGGTGAATAACCGATGAGTGATAGGCCCCCGAATGTGATCAAAGTGTGGGCCTGAGAGGGATGTGAGGCCAAAGATTAGATGGGTTTCAGGTGTTCACATGTTATAACCAACGGCTCGAGCTGATAACGCGGGTCCGGATTCGGGTTCGCTGCTTTCTTGTTGAGCTTCTTGAATGTCTCGAGAGAGAATGAGTGTCGTTCATTGTAGCGCAGGGCCTAAAGGTGGTAACTTCGCGATAACGGCTGGCCTCTAGGACGACAAAAGGCTGCTGATTGAAGGGGACAACGGTCGAGATATCGGTGACATTTGGCGCCAACGTGAGCTGAAGGTTAGCGTCAACGAGGTGCGTGTAGAGTTGGCAAGAGAAGTTGTGTGCCGACGCAAGGTCCGTGGAAGGGACTGGGGGATGTAAATAGAGACCGTGACCATCAAAGGCTTGAACATAATTCAAAAGAAGTTTGTTCCGAATTTTGAGAATCGGAGTTCTGAATCCAGCGGGTGCGTTGGCGCCTGGAACCTGAAGAGGAATCAGTGTCAGTAAACACAATAATAAAAGGGCGGCATACAACAAATGGCCAGATCAAAACTGAGACCGTGTAGAAACGGACCAGATGTAGTGTTTGACGCCGAAGCGGAGCCCTGTGAAACCTGCTCGGGGTATGGATGGGTGAGCCACGGTGTGGCGCTGAAGCATTGACAGGGACAGCCGGGAAGTGCGAACTAAAGAGTGGGTTCTGACTGCGGAAGGAATTGACTGGCAGCTCCCGAAACGCAAGAGGGCAACTGCCGATAACGTGGTCCTAACGTGCTTCGCTTCAGCGTAGTCGGCAAAGGGAAAATAGAGCTTACTGGACAGGAGCAGGTCTGAAATGAATAACAATGTTTGGTGTTTTAGTATCGTACAATGGAGAGGGAAAGGAGGGAACTCACCGAGGCTTGCCATCCAATGACTGCGGGTGGCTCATAAACGGAAAACTGCACACACAAAATGTCCGGAGGTCCAACGGGCTTGTGCTTTAAGTAAAATGTATAGCACTGGAACTGTGTCAAAGGACTGTACTTACAGAATGAAAACCACCGCCATTAGACTCGGGACAAGGGCCCCGCTGAAAGTCGTACGCTGGGTCAGTGGCATCGATCAGGGGAATTGGACGATGGGAAATCCACCCATGGCCGCACAGTACGGCGCAGTGCTCGTTGGTGTTGTTTGGAATCTATGAACGTAACATGGGTGAAGGAAATTAACCAGGTTGAGAGTGAAAGTACAGCACGTGGATAGGGGCGACCGGTGAGCGGGTTGATATCGCGAGCGACCCAGCTCGCGCACTTGGAAGCACCGCTGGGAGGGCAGGGGGTGCATCCTAAGCGGGCGGGCAGTTGAGACATGGGGAGTAACGGAAGAGGGAGAAGCAAGGCACAAGGCACGAGTATGTGTAGGGAGCGAGTGAGCGGAACTGCGGCAGCGGCGTGGTGATCGGGCCCACATGTGTCAGGGTGCGGTGATCCTTGGCCAACACTTATCGGGGGCCTTTACATGCGGTGTTCCTCTTGGCAACAGAGAAATTGCAAATTGAGGATCTTCAGTTCTGGCGAAATAGTTTGAACTCTCAAGGTGCTGATCTGGTTGGAGGAAAATGTTCGGCCCAAGTAGAGTGTAGCACGAGTATTGAATATCACGAATATTTGTGCCAAGCCATTGGTGAATCGCGAATATTCGTATTCGTGAATTGAGGTGGCAGTGCTATTTGTGCAAATGCAGATATCAGGTTTTGGAGAAGTTGATATTCGCGAATATTCGTCGGGTAATCCTCGGTTAATCACCGTGGAATACTATCAGTCCAAATGGCTCCGAATTTTCCCAACGGGTCCGAATTTACTTTTTTTCTCCCTCATTTTTCAACCTTTTCCCTCGGAGTTTTCCGGTATTAATTTGTGTAGTAGTCGTACGTATCCGTGTAAATTTACTAAGGAATCAAGTGAGGGTAGAATTTGGGAAAGTGTTGCCGGGGCATCAAACGTGGTATGTTTTGGCACAAGCACGTTGTTCTGTTTTGCTCGCTCACAGTGAGGCCCCGAGAAAATCTGAGGCCATATTTACAGGGAATTCAAAAAGTTCTGTCTCTAAGAATCTTTCTGCCGGGCCCGGATTAAGCTGCAATGGAAGGATTTTGAGGGCCATCATCGAAGGCGTGACATATTCAATCGCCGCCCACATCACAGTGATCATCAACCAACTCGGCGCCGCTTCCGTGGCAGAAAAATCACGATCAATCAGCGGAGATCTGGATGCCGTTTGTGACATTGAGTGACTAAATGAGGCCGCTCCATATTGCAGTCGAAGTCTTCCCCAGTAAAAAAATCTGAGGAGGCAAAATGTCTCGAGGACTGTCTAATAATACCCTCCAATTTTCCTGAGGCTTTCCGGACATTGGGTAAAGCACAATGTTGTTGATGTCCCAAAATGCCCTAAGTTTGATGGACCGGCGACCGATTTTCTGTATCTTCACCTCCTTTAATTCCTTAGTAAATTTACGCAGATACGGACGACTACTCCACGAATCAATCCCGGGAAACTCCGAGGGGAAAGGTTGAAAAATAAGGGAGAAAGAATGTAAATTCGGACCCATTGGGAAAATTCGGACCCATTTGGACTGATAGTACTGTACTATTTTAATCAAATGTCCAAGTGACGGGTGACAGAGGGCGGTAAACTGAACAAATTTAGTGAATGTAACGGCATCATTCCAGTTTTTGGGCTCAAATAGGGGTAAAGAATGTCAAAAGATGTTGACCGGCACTTGCCGGCCATCTATTTATGGTAATTTTGGGTGATTGCCGAGGAATGAAGACCAAGCCGGGTGAACACCTGTGGTGACAGGTGACATGGCATAAATATTTGGTCAAAATAGTACAGTAGAGCAACCTCGGATAAGGAACACTGACAGGGAGTTTGTTGTTGAAGATGACAGCTCGACAGCTCGTAGTTCAGTAGCTGAAATTGAACTCTATATGCATGGTATTTGTGAATAACTCACAACTAATGAGTATTCAAACTTGCTGAATGTGAATAGTTGCCACTCACGAATCTTCGCGAATACTGCTTACTAATCAACGAATATTTGCCATCAATACTTGTACGAATGCGAATATCACTTCTCCAACTTTGATGAATATTCATATTCGCGAATGTATATTTGTGCTTCACTCTAGGCCCAAGCTTGTGAGATCTGGGTGTGGAATTTAACTTTGAGTTCGGGAAAGATGTGGCAAGAAACAACGGGAACTGGCGAGATATAGAGAAAGTGCGAGATATAGAGGAAAATAGATTGATATCTGGGAATATTTGGCGAGATCTGGCAAGATATGTGGTTTGGTGTTCGGAGGATGGAGTGTGATGTCTGAGCTTGATGTAGACCAAACTTGGAGGCCGGGTGATGCGCTGATTAGAAGCTGTGCTCCGTTCGTTTCCGATAGGTGGGTGAGAAATCATCATTTCTTATCCCCGATGCCGCCTTCTTCCTTCGCCCATTCCTCAGCCAATTCTCGGCCAATTCACAAGGTTGAGGGCTCATTTTGTTGCCTCAACCTCAAGGGGTATTCTCAACATGCACTAGATACTGAAACTGAAGCAATCCCAGATTCTTTGTTATTCCCCTCAAGAATGGGAACACCTTCTTTTGGATGGCGCAAGACAAACCACTAGATGGCGACCCACCTGACTCTTCCGTGAGCTTGGCATTCGGTAGGTGTAATTGGGACATGCATTCTCACGACCGACCTCCTCCATTCCGTTCTCAACCCTTCAGCTTCGCGTTGACCATGCATCATTTCATCAAAGCAGCCAATTTCGGTGCCGGAAGCAAATGGATTTTGTTTGGAGGGTTACTGCTCTGGAGTAACCACCCAATGGACCTAGGTATGTGCCATTGCTTCCTATCTATCCCTCCAGTACTTCATTTTGCCTAATCTTGGTCTCTATGCCTTGTAACGCGCGCGATTTTGTCAATACCCTAATTTCCCCCATCTCCCCTCGGCGGAAGTGTCAGTAATTATAACCCTTGTAGGCCTTTCATTTGGGATTCAAGTGTATAGAATCATGCATTCGAACCACTTGAGTGATTCCGAGTGCTTGGGCTGCATGATACTCGCCTTGACAACTCATCTAGGCCGGTGGCTCACTACCCCGTTTATTGCCATTTTGGGATACCCGCGAAAATAAATTTGCAGGCGGCTCAAAACACGACCCCAAAATTCTCCAAAATATTTCAAGTCACTCCTCCGATCCTAGTATTCACTCAAGCGTCGGAATATGGGTACGGAACGCAGTGTATCGGCTGGCCAGAGAGCAAAAGTGCCAAGGTGGCCCAGTACTGGGTGATATATAGTAACTTGCCACCACCACGCAGTCCCAAGACACAGCTGCAGGAGTCGATGACTGCCCTATCTGCTTTGACGTCCTCGTTTGCACTGTGGTGACGAAGTGCGGACATCAGTTTTGCAAGGATTGTTTGAGTGCGTGGCCATCTTCTTTAATTTGCAATTGGTTGACGATCCAGCTTATCTCGGAAATATTTAGATGAAGTTTTCGTAACGCCTCTCCCTGAGCAGGCCGGAAACGCAAACACTTGTATCTTCGAAACCGATGAGCGTCCTTGTGAGCCTCTGTCGTCGCTCGGCCTAGCACAGTAGTGACATGTTGCTGTAGGCCCGGCTTGCCGTACCCTCATTTCCGCAGATCAGGTTTTCCCCAGTGCGACATTCCAACCGTGCGAAAAGGACCTCGCGGACACCACCGGTGCCGATTCCGACATCGAGATGCTACACTAACTCGAAGTTGGTGGGATCCACATCGAACGACAAGGGCAAGGGTAAGGGCAAAGCAAAGGTGAAGAGACCTGCTCAGAAGAACTCTCCAAATAAATATATTGTCTCCGAATCGTCCGACATCGAGACCGAGGCCGAAGCGACGGAGAAGAGCGGCTCTGAGGACGATGGAGAGGGCTCGAACTTGAGCGAGGCTATCGTCGAGAGCCATGAAGACGAGGAGAAGGATGCGCGACTTGCCATGAAGAAGCCCTGCAAGCTCACGATCGTCAACTCAAACGACGAAATCATGGAGGACACTTCGGAGGAGAAGGAGGTGTTGTTCGGAACGCCTAATGAGAAGCTGACAAAGGAGGAGCTCAAGTTCATACCACATTTCTTGCCTTCGACAAAGATGAAGGTGGTGCTTGATATTTCCTTGCCTTTCTTGCTCTTCAACTTGCGTCAGGAAATGATGGACCTCCTCAAGAAACTGTCATCTGAGCACCCCAGCGAGAAGGCCTGTTGACTTGGCATATCGTTGCGCTCCCCATCCTGATCTTGTTGCAGACGTTAATCATCTCGCAATGGACGGGCTGCTTGAACATCGTCTCCGATTATCTCACTGAGGCCAGTATCGTCCACGTCAAGTTGGTTTACTATCAGCGACTGGGTACTGGGCCAGTCAGGGTAGTGGGCCACTTGCATAATATGAGGGTCTATGCTGCAGGACTGGGTGGTTTGGTGCTCGGAGGTTGGAATACGATGTATAAACATGTTGTCCATCAAATTTTGAACCGGAGTAATGCATTGATCAGAAGCTATGCTCCGTTTGGTTCCGATGGTAGGGTGAGAATTGATCATTCCTTATCTCCCAACGCCACTTGCCCTCTCACACCCAGGATAGAATTCTTTTAGGCTGGATTAAAAGGCTAGTGAAAACAACTTGTATCAGTGGGCAAATACATCGTAGTTAAAATAACATGAATTGACACTGTAAAATAGCCTTTGCGAAGTAACATAATTTGCTTCGATTTTTCATTCCAAGAAACCATTGTGTTTCATTCACGTTTGAAAGGGGATTGAAGTTAAAGGGAATTGAGTGCAGAAACAAACTGTTTGATTTGACTGGTTCTCAACAGAATAAGGAAACCCTTTGTTTCCACCTTTGTTTTAGGCTGGGTTAAAACAAAGGTGAAAACCCTTTGTTTCCTTATTCCGTCGAGAACCGGTTGAATCAAACAGCCTATTTCTGCACTCAATTGCCTTTGCCTTCAATCCCCTTTCAAATGTGAATGAAACGACATGGTTTCCTCGAACAAAGAAGTTGAAGTAAATTATCTTGCTTTGCAAAGACTATTTATGGTGTCAATTCGCGTTATTTTAACTACAATGTACTTGCCTACTAATACAAATTGTCTTCGCTAGCCTTGCAATCCAGCCTAAAAGAATTCTATCCTGGGTGTGTCTTCTTTTCCTTCGTTCTCAACCAATTCTCGACCGATTTCCATGTTTGCGGGCTCATTTGGTTGCCTATGTCCAAGGCCATGTTCTATGCGGTTGCTAGAGTACAGGACGACCCGACAGTCTCCCTAGGCTGTCCAAGAACAGCCCAGCCTTCGCTTGACCGGCGCGAGCCAGACCACCCTATGGCGACCCACCCGACATTGCTGTTGGCCTAGAGTTTGGTATGTACACTGACAACATGCATTTAGATGCCCTCCCCATTTGCTTTGGGCCTCTACCGGTCGGCTTCACGTTCACCTAAGGTCCTTCCACGCAACCACCCAATTTCGTTGCCGTACATAGATGGATTTTGTTTGAAGGGTTATGGGCATGGAGGCGCCATCTATTCTACTTAGATATGTGCTATAGCTTTCCATCTACCCTCCCAATACTTAGATTCGCCCAAGGTCGCTCTGTCTGCCTTGTAGTGCACACGATTTCGTCGATACCCCAATTTCCCCCGTCTCCCCTTGGCGGAAGTGCCAGTAATTATAATCCTTGTACACCTTTAATTCACATTTTTAGTATTTAGAATGATGTATTGAGACCCCCTGAGTCATTCTGGGGACCCCCAGGTGCATTTTACACGTCTCAACACCTGAATTGGGCCGATGGCCCACAACTCCGTTTATTGCTATTCTGGGGTACCGCCGAAAATAAATTCGCTGGTGGCTCAAAACACAACCCAAAACTGCCCCAAAATATCCCAACTCACTCCTGGCATGTCAACCTTCACTCAAGCGTCGAAGTATGGGTACATAAAGCATCGTATCAGCTGGCCAGAGGGCAAAAGTCGCAAGGTGGCCCAGTACTGGGTGACATATAGTATATCTGTCTTCAAAGTTTACTCTAACACTCGTTCAGATATCAGCGCGACATGAGCTCCAAGAAGCGCGAGGCGACCATACAAGTCTTTATGTCAAAGGACAAGGCGCGGGTCATGTTGATGTCGGCGAGGTGTGGCGGGGTCGGCCTCAATCTGACTCGCGCAAATAATGTCATCTCGCTTGACCTTGGCTGGTCCCCAGCAATGGATCAACAGGTATACTCGATCTCGTTGTCATTTGGAATCCGTGTAATATCTCCCAAGGCTTTTGACCGTGTCCATCGTCTGGGTCAGAGCCGCAAAGTCATCGTCAAGCGCCTGGTCATCAGAGACACCGGCAAGTCAACTTCTTGACTATGCTGCATTGAGTTAACTTCCAACGCAGTGGAAGACCGGATCCTTGCGCTGCAGGAGCGTAAGCAACTTCTCGCAAATGACTCTCTGGGCGAAGGAAACGACAAGAAGGCTGGCCGCCTTAGCGTTCGTGAGTTGGCCGCCCTCTTCAATCTCGATGCGGGTGGTCAAGTCCTGCACTAGACTTCGGTTCACCCAGCATGTTGTATACTTGTTGTCTTATCATTTGCGCAAAGTGTTATTCCTTTTCGCTGTCAAGTCAGGGATTATTTCGTCTGCAGGTCCGGTTCTCCAGGGAACTGCAACTGTACAGCAGGACTATTTCTGAGTCGGCATGAAAATTTACCCTGGCAGGAGGCCGATCGTCCAAGGACGTACAGTAATTCAACGTCACGGAGTCCGTACATATATACGCCGGGGCACTTGGCGCTCCGGGCTCTAGCATCTGCCATTCTTGTTAAGGAACCGATGCTTAGGGATAGAAGGTCGGAAGCGTCGATTGAATCGCGCTGCAAGAAACTGTTCAACGCAAATAGATGTGCAAGTCACTGAAAGGATCAAGATCATCGTGATATCCGAGCGGAGTTTAAAGGCTCCAGAGAGTCGGAATTTTATAGAGAATAGAATAAGAATCCTCCGGCATCTCCTTGCTTTGTTGTGTTCGTTGTGTCAAGGGCAGATACGTAGCCACATTTCGGGAATGAATCGTCTCTGATATAAGTCGATTCAACTGGCGCCGTGAGTCAGAAACGGAGAGCTAATCATGATCAACTACTTTGGTCCGAGTAGGGCTCAGAGGAGCCGAGAAAGACGCCGAGTGCGTCTGGAGAAGAGCGCAAGTGAACGACTGCAAGGACGCGGCACATTAGTCGAGCTATTTCGTCGAGCTAACTGTTTGCGAGGAGGCAGCAGTGGTTGAGCTGTCAGAGAGCTAGAGGTGCGCGGAGTGATCCAGGCCCAGGCAGCAGACCTCGGAGACATTTCGTTGAGCTGTCAGACGGACCGAGCACCGTGGAAATTGGGAATAGTTGTTGAGCTGTCAGAGGGAAGCCCCGGGAGAATAGGTTTGTAGCCGCGGCCGTGGTCCACGATGAGAAGTTTCACAAAATATTTGTATTCCGAGGCGGCGGTAATCGTGAAGCAAAGGATCAATTTGGACGAGTTTGGTCGAGCGTCTAATATCAATGCCTAATTGGGATATTGATATTATTCGCACGCGGAGACTGTCCACCATGTCGCCAAAACGGAGTCTCTGTATTGTTCACACCGAATGACCGCGATGGCCGCGCGATGCAATCTCGTGCGGCCGCCTCCTGACTGGCGAAGCTCTCAAGGCTCCTCAAGATTTCTGTGCTCGTTTCAAGCTGACTCGGATTCGGACGCTCCAAAAATATTTCGGGCTTACGATGGGTCTGTCGGACCACTTCTGCGTCGACGACGGAACTCATTCTGTCGCATATTCCCCATGCCCATCCGTCATCTCGCGGGTCAGATCACGGTGTGGTCGTAGGATTGGTACTGGTATTTCCGCTGTTATTTGCACGACGCTCATTATTCGCCAGTTTCACAATGACACCCAACACGCGCGCGCTCGGGCCAGCGGTCACGTCCCCGCCACTCCCGCTTCCACGCCAACATCAGCGTCTTTTTTGAATCACCGCCACCCGACTTCTTGCGGGCTGCAGTGTGTTTGAATCGTGATCGTTATGGTTCCCGGCGCTTCTCTTGAACCATTTTGTCATGTTACTGGTCCGCTACACTGTCCAATGTCCACCCTGGTTCTGAATTCTCGTCACGCCGAACTTGAGCTGGGACTCAGCGTGGGCTTTCCGAGGTTACGGAAAGTATAAAATTAAGACAGTTTTCCGGTGGCCATGGTCTCCCAAACACACTATGTCCCTTACGGCTACCCACGAACTTGCCGCTATCCACGAACTTGCCACTCGGCTTGCTCAACAACTTGGCCTGGAACCTGTCGCGGGCGATATTTCGTGGGATAAAGTACATCGTTTCCCTCGTCCTGGAGCTCTCTTCAATTTCGTTGACGCCCTCAGGTGGCAATCCTGTTGGCGGAACTCGGACACAACGAGGATGCCGTTTTGGTGCCGATCCTCTCTTTCAAATTCCTAGGATTTCGAGTTTATACCGTCCCAAGTTGAATTTCACCGCGCGATTCCTACCCCTATTGGTAGCTGCTTATAAGTCCAGTCCCAACGAGGGCTATCGCAAGATCATGGTTCCCATAACCTCTATCGTTTATGTTCAAAGGTTCATGCAGAGCTCGTCGGGAGCTGATCTGTATGCGTTCCACGCACAAAAAATGATAGACCTGGACGTTCGGTCATGCGATGTGAGTTAGTCTTCTCCCGTCCGTGTTTGCTAACATCCACGAAGCCGAGCGAAGTTATGGACTTAATCCTGATTTTCTTCCACCTGATGTTATGTAGGTCACATTTCCATGTCTTTTGTCTCCTTCCTATCTGACGGGAGCCTCTAGATGCGACTCCGAAGACCTTGCCCCTGTCCGAAGATCTTTGTTCCCGGGTGATTCACTGGCTAAAGCATACAGTGGAAAGGTTTACGACGATGACACATACCCCAACGTCGTCGGACGCTACATCTCAGGTGAGATGGCGCGAAGTGAGCAAGCTGTAATCAGCCCTCAGTGTGTTCATCCACTTCTAGGTTATCGGTCGCTATGCTACTCAGTTGGTGGTATATCCGTTTACCTAAATGTTCCTGATTCCATTTCAGGATCCAAAAGGGCCTAAACGGAATGAAGACAATTCAGGACATTGCCATATCGTTGGGAGGACACCTCCCATGGAGAATATGTGCGGCGCAGGGTCAACATTATTCTCATCGCGATAGCTTGATCACCAAGCGTAAAAGGACGCGATGTGCTCGATGCAAAATCATCGCCTATTGCAGCCTAGGTGAGTTAAATTGGGAGCTGGAATTCAGATCGTCTGAAATGTTGCAGAGCACAAAACCTTGGATTTCAACAGTACGTTGGGAGTTTTACTTCTAAGAAGTTCCGACGGACCATAATTAGGACACAAGCTTCTCTGTTTTGAAACAAATTATTGATGCGGATTGGGCAACATGAGTGCCCTTGGGGGTCAAAGTTACCTTGTCTTGAAGTGTGCTTTCACTCGGAATTACCGTAAAAATCCTTTACGATGCAGGACCTTTTGCTAAATGCAATCGAGTGTTCATTCCCGTCGTTTTAAGCTCACCACTGATCAGTAAACTGCACTTTCGTCTTTGACGTCTTTTACGTCTTGGGCATTTTGGCCCAAGATGATGCATCGAAAACCTTCATCTTGTCAAAGATGCCCAAGACGTTTCGATTCCTGTGGAAGTTCCACCTGAAAGACACTTAAGACACACAAAGATAGTAGGAAAAAAAAACAGGTATATTCCTGCTCAATCCACCTGGTTGGAATCACAAAAACTCAACTTGAACTCGAAGAGGCCCAATCCTCCGTTATAAACCGTTGCCGACTTTCGCTCCTTTTCGGCTTATGTCGTGCGGATTCAAGTAGGACTTCATTCAATTCAAAGGTAACTGATCATAGCGACTAATCATTATTACACACAACATTTTTTTTCAAGGCGATGAGCCGGCGCTGAAATTTGAGTCGGATATGCAACTCGTGTTTGGCGAACTGCGGATATCGGCGCTTGAATCGTTGGACGAAGCAAGTTTCTAACTGACGATTCCAATCCCCGTCAAGAACATCCCAGCATGGCCGGAATGGTTCGAGGCTTGGGGGAGCCACTTGATCGTCACCGAGGGCATATCGCTCAGTCTCCTCCCGAGTTACGAATTGTCCGGCTGCGATTGTCACCGATGCGTCCTTGTCGCGTTGAATGCCCAACAACTGTTGTGTTAGGAGGCGGACTGCTTTCTGAGACCTCAAGTCAGCTCGTTTCTTTTAGGACGACAAGAAGTAACCAACGTTTAATTGATCCACGCGCAGAGGGATCGGTTCCGTGTCCTTTGAACCCAGGTCCTCTACCCGAGGTCCAACCGCAGAAATTTGGGTGGGGTTTCCTCGTAATTTTGACGCGGCGTCGGACGCAAAATCTGTCCGATAGTCCGTCACTGATGTCGACACATTTTCTGGCTTGTCAGTGACAATAGTTTGTTCTTCCATCCCGAGGCCGAAATCATAATTTTCAGTAGAGGGATTGTACAGGGGTGGGGTCACTTCCGGAGTCCGTGAGTTGCTGACGGTGTACGGAAAAGCGCTTAATGTCGCAGGTTGTTGGGAAGGCCACCCAGATACTTGATCTTGGGTGATGGCGGGGAGGGTGGAATAACCTGGAATGTGAACATTCTGCAGCATTTGTGTATATTGCGTATTCTGCCATAGGCATTGCTCGACTGTTTCCAAGTGGGGGCCAAACTACGAATGTTAGTGGGGGGGAAAAATAGTCAGATTAGTTAAACTAACATCAGGCTGTTGCTTCGGGGGTTGTGAACCCCCGGGCCCCACATTCGATGACTATGAGGCCGTTATAAGCGAACACTGGAGGAGTCTGGGCTTTCTCACAAATAACGCTTGGAGTTCAAGCAATTCGGCTTTAGCTGCGACGAAGGACTGTTTCTGTTGTTGCAGCCGATTCAACTCGTGCCCTTTGGAGGTTTCCACTTGCAGAGCCGCGGTCGTCAGTCGTTGTTTCTCGGGAGATAGATCACTGATTTCCTATTGTTGTTGAGTTGACCATCGAGCGCACGCTATTTGCAAAACAAATACCTCTTCTCTCTGGAGCTAAGAATTCAGAGTTAAATCTGGCTTGTAAGAGACATCATCGTCGAGCGAGAAGGAAACTTGCGCGAGCATTGAGGTTGCGGGCATACATCCGGATCTACGACCACTGTCAGAGCTAACTTCTAACGGGAAGATTCAGGAAACGAACTAGGTGGTCGGGGAGAGGGAGACTGGGGAAGTCGACAGAGGCATCCATGGATTGGCAGGCAAAGCAGTGGCGGAGGTTGAAAGTGTCGCCGTGAAGACGGTCGGGAATGGAATTTAAATGTGGAGGTGACTAAATACAAGGAGCGTAGCGGGGATCCCGGCCAAACGGTTCGACAGCATAACCCAGATACGAAGTGGGTTGACAGCACAAGGCGTTGATCGAGGAAGACGGTGGGCCTCATTGTAACCCCATAAGGGCTGGACGCGCCAGCCGGGCAGCCGGGCCGTCGGAAGGGATCCAAAAGGGACTACCGTTCAAATCTCAGCGACTCGGAACTTGTCTTTTTCTGCACTCTAAGGTAGTTTCCACAAGCAGTACAACAGTTCCCGAATTGGTTTTGGAGGTTTATGTCGCGGCGAGAAGGCGGCGAGGTGGTGGAAGGAAGGAAGAAGAGCGTGCGAGCAGTCACAACCCAAAGCGGAAGAATTGTACGTCATCGCTGGAATTCAAACTCAGAACCTTGTCGAGGGCGGTGGCGCCGGTCATTTTGCCGGGCGCCAATCCCCGAACTTCCTGGGAACTTCGGTACTCGGTACTCGGGTTTGCCTCCTAGCCCGAGAAAAGAGTCCGACTCGCACGTTTGAACTTGCTAGCTATGCCCACATGCCTTGGAGGACGCTCGGAATCGCTGCGTTTTGCTGTCTTAGGGCCACTTCGTTGCGCTTCGCTGCCTCCGATCGCTCGCAGCGCGTTTCGAATGACGCTCTAATCTCACTTGTTGAGCTGTCGAGCTCCGCCTCTTCCTTAGTTTCCCGTCGATTCTGTTTCCTACCCTTATCGGACGACTCGGATGGTGTTGTGCTGTCAATTCGTGACAAACGTGGCTGGGCCGCGACAAGAGACGAAGTTTCCTCAGCCACCTCTCTCAGCTAGATTTGCGCCCTCGATTCTCCTTCCTTACCGTTTATTGGATGATTGATAACCCAGGTGTTCTGCTGTCAAACGCGGGCTACAACAAGGATGCGATTGGAGACAACAAGGCATCTCTGTCCGTTGGAGTTTTAAACAAGGCTTAAAAGGAAGCTGCAGCCGCGACTAATTGCTCGTTGAGACTCCAAGTCGCCATTGTCAAATTTAAACTGGATTATGCGTAATCGTCGCACGCCCAGGCGGTCCGCTACTCCGGCCAAGTCCAGCGCGTTCGCAACGACCACCGAGCGCAGGCCTTCCAAGCTTACCTTGCGAAAGAGCCTCCACGACACTCCTCGACGCTCTCCTCGCTTTCTGAAGCAAGGCACTCCGGAACCTAGGAGTAAGTTGGAAGAATCCGTAGTGTTGCAGGACCATCAGGAAATCTGGGGATTTGTTACAACGCGTTACAACGCCATTACAAAGTGCGCAACGCTCGAAATCTTCACAATAATTGTGACATACAATATAATGTGTTATGGCAAGCATGCGCCCTTTGACAATGTTCACAACATCCACATATTTCACAAACGACACAAGGCAGGTAATGCATTGTAACAGATTCTAGAGCCATTTAAGATACTCAAGCTAGCCATACTATTCCGGGGCCCCTCCCCCGTTGCACCATTGAGCACATACGAAAGCACAACAAGTTATAACAGACAAAATGATATTTCAGATGTAAGCTAGATACAGTACGACCACCCCAGTATTAAACAGCGCCGACGACAAAAAACTCACTGCAATTGCCCACGAAAACGATGTCCTCCATGCCCCGCGCTCGCGACGGAGGCCGGTAACTGTTGAGCGCTAGTTTTGGCCTAATGGTCTTGGGGCTTGAAGAGCTTGTTGTAGTGGACTGTGGAAGGAAGGGCTTGAAGACGGAAGGGCTTGAGGATAGTTGAGGAACTTGAGGGCTGGGAGATAGTTGAGGCTTCAGGAGGTTGAGAGCTTGAAGGCTTGAAGATACAAGACTTGAGGGCTTGAAGATGCAGGCGACTTGAGAGAGGATCTTGAAGGTTTAATAAAGCTTGCGCCGCAGGTCGCAACACGCTTGAAGACTTGCATGAATTGAAAGGTTTACGCTAGTAGGCCGATGGTTTAACAATTGGAAGCCGGACGACGAGGACTTGGGAGGGAGGGGAAAGAGGGAAGATGGTGGGAGAAGGCAAGAGCAACGCACGCACCATCAATCCGCGTGCAGATGTCAACTGCTTTTGATGATCATGATTAACAATCGCTTGTATCGGCTTGACGACTGGCACTTGCGGCGCGCGCCGGCGAAGGACTTGAAAGTCTCTTCAACGCCTTGGAATCCAGCAGCTGGTCTTGGAGTCCAGGAGCATAAGCTCAAATTTGACGCTTCCCGTTTCTTACACTATACATCAACTATACTTGACTGATTGATTTTCCTCAATAAAACAAGGTCGCGCTTGTGAATATGGGTATTTCTGCCCGGAATTGGGTGAAACGAGTGTGCTGGAATCACATTGTGCAGAGAGGGTGCATTGATGTCCCAGATATTTTGTCGTCTCATAATCTCGTCGCAAACGGTGCGAGGATTGACAACGAAACACAAAGATGATGGCGGTTTTACAATGCCTTACAAGCCGTTGTAATATCGGATCAATTTTGCCGAGAATTGGCATCCACACAACTTCAAACAACAATTTCCCGAATCTCCTGATGACCCTCAGGCTGTCAGTTCTACTTCATCTGCTCCACCGGAATTTGAACGTGACACAGATTCCCATTGCGGTGGATGCACAATACAATGTACGTCAGAGGCGCGTTTTAGCTGGTCAAAGGCTCACCACCAGGTCTAGGCGATCGAGACACGAGTCAAGTCACTACAGCAGCAGCTTCTGGACAACGAAAAGCTCCATCACAACGTCGAGGTGCGTTCCGTTCCTCATGTATTCGCCTGGCTGTTTGTAACCCGCTTTGTACTAGCAACACTGCGTTGATTTGGAAGACCAGGTCGGCATCGTTCTTGCTTCCGTCACTTCAACGCACGCATACCTTATATATTTGTAGCTTCTTCAAAAGCAGGTGCTGTTCCGTCTCAGTATTCGTGTTTGTCATTCAAACATTCCCAGATTCTCCTAAGCCAACAGGAAGCGCGCTTCGACGAATACATAACAACCCTCGACGAAATGTCCAATCGACGCATGGAGGCGGATGAAGAAATCCAACACTTGAGGAGTGAGTTGAAAAAGTCACGACCCTTGGTTCAGGAGGTATGATTGATATGTGGTCTTCGTCTTCGACGTCATTTGAACCGGGTGTCTTAGGCCCAGAAGGCAAGGGATCAATTGGCAAGAGTGTGCACAGAAAGGGAAGAAGAAAACCTTGAGCTCTGCAGACGCGTATTGGACATGCAACAACGCCTCGTGAGTGTGCCCCTGACTGCGACAATTACAACCTTAGAATCGTCTTCGGATCCAGGAGGTGTCGGACAAGGTTGGGATTGTCCCAATCACTCGGGCTTCACCTATCTTATCTTCCGATAGGCAACCAAGGCTGCGGAGCTCCGCGAGCGCGCAGAAAAGGCGAAGAATCTTCAGGTCGGCTTTCCTCTGCTCTTGGTGGAATGAGGCCTCCCAATCCAATACAGGAGCTCGAAGATATACTGCATGGTCTTCAGCGTGCCGAAGCAAAGCTAGAGGGACTCGCGACTACAGTTCGGGTTCTCTTCTTTCCCACTTTCGCCGCTCACTCGGAAACAGTTGACCAGTCTTGCCGCACGTCCACAGGCCGCCTTACTCTATGCTCCCGACCCCTTTCGACCGTGGGGTGGGTGGGTGCCGGTCCCAATGCTTCCCCAGGATTTTGCATCTCATCACTTTTGGCCATTGTACGGCTTCCAATGACGCTCGTATTTCTCAAATTCCACGATGCTTCATACTGGAGGCGGTCATCATGCACGGTTACCTGGCGAGATGTCCCGCGTGGCGCGACACTCATGTTTGAATTCCTTCCTACAAAAAAAATTAAACTCGACTGCCACAATAAATGATATTTCGAAATAAATGTTCTCGAACTCGCCGGAAACCATCGCCCGAGAGGGATTTATTGGCTACTCAATTTGAGGGAAGTTCGTTGAAAAAACATAGTACTCAAGCGACCTCAAAATCTCGAGATCGTGCGCGGTGACTCGAAATAAAGTGGGTTTACAATTGCAACAAACAGGGTACGGTTTTGCGATTGTGGCCTCTGTTGATAAGCTACGAGAGCGGTTCCAGCTCTGGTCTCAGTATGAACTATTAAGTGTGTTTTGCGAGGTGCGAGGAGGATCATCGGTAGGTCGGAAGGTATATTCCGGCGCGGTCTTTAGAGGACACGTCGGGACTAAGTGAGTGAGGCTAATGGGCGCCTTGCACCTGAGGTAATGCCTCGTGCGACGAGATGAAATGCAATTCTCTTCGCTCCTGGTCATCTAAGGAGGGGGAATGACAGGTAGGGTTTCAACTGCAGCGCAACCCGGTAGAAATCGGCGTTCGATATGCCCGAGAGAGAAGCCTCACGGAGTGGGCAGACTTTTTCGTGCGAACTTTGGCGGAGTATGCCCTCCAGGAGCCAGTTTTTAAGTTCACTCCATTGAGCGAGTGAGGTTGAATTACTGAACAGTGCCGAAAATTGAAACAACAGGTTATACGAGGTCGATATAGCTACGAATTATAGTGAAGATGGTTGAATTTTGTGCATAGGGCCGGGGTCAAAACTTGAGTAGATCGCAGAAGGACGTCCCGGGTGTGATTATAATCCAGGTGAGAAAGCTGTGAGCAGTGCCCTTTTCGATCCTACTTCTGGGAGAACGAAACCGTCTTCGTCCGAAGGAAGGAGCGTTTGGGGGCGACGAGGGATCTTGTTCAGCGGTCAGACCGGGTACCGTGGAACTTGGGAACGTCGTTGAGCTGTCAGAGGAGAAATTTCAGAAGACGAGAAAGACGCCGAGTGCGTCTGGAGAAGAGCGCAAGTGAACGACTGCAAGGACGCGGCACATTAGTCAAGCTATTTCGTCAAGATAACCGTTTGCGAGGAGGCAGCAGTGGTTGAGCTGTCAGAGAGCTAGAGGTGCGCGGAGTGATCCAGGCCCAGGCAGCAGACCTCGGAGACAGTTCGTTGAGCTGTCAGACGGACCGAGCACCGTGGAAATTGGGAATAGTTGTTGAGCTGTCAGAGGGAAGCCCCGGGAGAATAGGTTTGTAGCCGCGGCCGTGGTCCACGATGAGAAGTTTCACAAAATATTGTATTCCGAGGTGGCGGTAATCGTGAAGCAAAGGATCAATTTGGACGAGTTTGGTCGAGCGTCTAATATCAATGCCTAATTGGGATATTGATATTATTCGCACGCGGAGACTGTCCACCATGTCGCCAAAACGGAGTCTCTGTATTGTTCACACCGAATGACCGCGATGGCCGCGCGATGCAATCTCGTGCGGCCGCCTCCTGACTGGCGAAGCTCTCAAGGCTCCTCGAGATTTCTGTGCTCGTTTCAAGCTGACTCGGATTCGGACGCTTCAAAAATATTTTGGGCTTACGATGGGTCTGTCGGACCACTTCTGCGTCGACGACGGAACTCATTCTGTCGCAGGATTCCCCACGCCCATCCGTCATCTCGCGGGTCAAGTCACGGTGTGGTCGTAGGATCGGGTCTGGTACTGGTATTTCCGCTGTTATTTGCACGACGCTCATTATTCGCCAGTTTGACAGTGACACCCAACACGCGCGCGCTCGGGCCCGTGGACAACAATGTGCGAATCTGGTCCTGACCTTAGCTCGGCCTGTGGACAACGACCTGTGACCGGGCGAATCTCTCGCTCGCTCAGGTTAGTCGCTGCTTCATTTCGTCTCCTTCATGGGCCACTCATCGATCCAGGTTCTCCCTTAGGCCTTTTGACTCGACCCAGGTCGTAGCCCGCCGCTCCTGACCTCAGACCCGTGGACGATTGGCGACAGAGATTCGCTCGCTGAGGTCAGTCACTCCGTCTTGCGTTCTCCTCTGCGCAACTCGTCCATCCAGGTTCTCCCTTAGGCCTTCCACCTCGACCCCGGTTCTAACCTCAGCTCGGCCCTTGGACAACGAGTCGAACGACTCGCGACTCGGCGAATCTCGTCGCGTGACGAGAGCGTCTTCCTCCACCAAAACGCTGTCTCACTCATCACCGCTCATCAATCGTCCTCGCCAATCCGAGCGTGTTCACACTCATCCGTGGCACCGTCCCCGACCCCCTGTCGACTCGATGTCCGTCCTTCACATGGCACTGCCCCCACGCCGCCTCATTCGCCCCCGCCGTCTCCACACCGCCATCCCGCATCCACAGCCTTCACCCGCTCGCATCCGGGGGCCTCGGTGGGTCTTCCTCGTCCCCCGGTGCCCGATCCCTCCACTATGATGTGTGCGGCGATCCGCCTTCACTACCCCTTCCGCAAGCACGCTCTTCACTCTCTCGCAACTTCGACCTCCCTGACGTCCCCCGTGCTCGACCCCTTCTTGGCTAGGTGTGCGATAGCCACCGCCCACCCCCCACGCTTGATCTAACTCGTACTCCGGTAAGCATCCGTGCGTTTCGTCGCCCACTCCGCGCTGAGTCTCACTCGCCCCTCCAGATAATATACTGCCACCAGCGCCCGAAAGCGCCATAGCGGTGTAGTCTTTTCGAGTTGCTTGCCGTAATCGTCGACCTCCCATGTGGATCTAGCGTCCAGGATCTTCCGGCGCCAGCCATCTTCTGCGCCTACCCCACTTGCCGTTTGCTTTCCACCTCGCCCCTCCCCCAGCGTGTTCACGTTCACGCCCTTCTCTCTCTCTTCGACCCGCTGCCCCCTCCCACACCGCACACTCGTTCATGAGCATCCCCCGCCGCGTATTAAAGCGATGCCGCGCCCGATGACGAGAATGCAGGAGGCGAGGAGGAAGGGCGGTGCATGCATGTCATGCGGGGTACGGGGGCCGGGTTCCCGGTGTGGTCTTCGTCCCGTTCTCTTCGCCCGGGCGCCCAGCAACGCGGTCCACGTATTTCAATTTACTGCCAATCCGACCAAGACAGAGAAAACGGAAAGGTCGGTCGGCGTCACAACTCATTGGATACATACGAGGACCTAACTAGCATCCTCACGCAGATGTGCACTTCGCCCTCAACGCCTTCCTCGTCGCGCCGTCCCCGGACTGGCTGTTCTGCTTGGTGCCCGAAACCGCACCCGGCCATCTCTTCTCCGACCCCCGTTCCCAGCGCCAGCGACTTGAACTGATCCCCAAGCTTTAGTAGCGCACGTCTCAAGCTGTGGCTTGTACTCTCGCTTAGAGTACGCGACCTACTTCTCTGGAACTTCGAGCTCGCTGTTTCCGGTGTCTTTAAATAATATATAATCTGGCTCTTCCCACTGTGCTACCCCGTTCCAAATCGCAGGCTTGATTTCTGCAGCCTCATGGTGCAAGCGGCGTTTATGTAACCCACTTCATCCGAGTCAGCGGGTGTACGTTTCTGGCCCAGGGACTAGGGAAACATCCACGCGCTACTGAAGCAGTCGTCACAACTATTGGCCCTTAAAAACAAGCTTCATGACTGTCGGGCTTTTCCACGTCTTCTCTTTCACTCCTCGAAAGGCGTGCGCTCATCTTGGTTTTACTCAAGGACCTCTGCTAGCTCACCACATTTCGAACATGCTGCCACTGTACATGATGTCCCTACGGCAAGGTCTGAAAAGCGACGGCGGCTACTTCAAAGTCTCCCGGCGATCTAAGTTCTGGAAGCAATAGCGCCAACGCAATAGACCCCATGCATTAGTTTGCACCGTACCTTCAGACCAAAGATATACCGCCCATCGCAGATATCAACACTCCGCCATCGAATCGTTCGTTCGATACTCGCCCGAACATCAGACGATGCTGAGGCCGGAACATGTCTTACTAGTGATCCGCCGAGGCGCCGGGTGCTCGCGAAGCGCCGTCAGCACAATCTCGTCAGCAGAATTCCCTGCCAATAATTTTGTTGCTTTCAAGGCGTTTGTTTTCTTAAATTTTGGTATCAGTCGAACGGCCTTGGAGAGCGTTATCCAACGGTGCAAGTTTCATTGAGATTGGTGCAGAATTGAACGTTTTTGAGGCCCTTCTTTTGGGATTGTCAGCCACCGCAATATGGGCCCGCATTTTTTAGCCCTCTGCTCATCACGTGCACACTTTAGGTAATTGCTTCGCTTCGCTCGCAATCATTCCATCCACGCCTCTGAGACGCTGACCGCAAACCCATTTGCGTACCTTCAAGCGTGCATAAAAGCCGTGGCCCCCAGCCTCCCAATGCCTGCACTTTCCCCTTTCTCAGACGGACAGCAATGGACTCGAATCCCGCCGCCGAAGTCGTCAGTTCAGACATTGCCCTGCCGTCGCTGCTTTTCTAATATCGATGTCGATACAGGATAGAAATCCCGCCTCAGATCCGGCCCAAAAAGCTCATTACGAATATGAAAAACCCAACTAAAAAAAAAAGCTCATCGATTTTTACCGCTCTTTTACTCATAATACTGCAATCTGCACGACTACTTGGGGATCCGAATGGCTTGCCCTCTGTTTTTTTCGAGGCGGGAGCGATACGCTATATATAGCTAGCACGTCAGCGGGACCGCTGACGGGATGACGGGCCGATCTTCCCGCTTCCTACACAAGACTCAGATCTAGAGTTGCTCTCATGGTCTTCTGTGCCGGTCTGCAATATGTCGCATCTAACGCTGTGGATTAACCACATCACAGAAGGCCCGTTCCGTTCCTGAAAATAGCTGAAGGTCGGTGGTCGAACTTGCCAAGGTTGACCGAACCACAGGACTCGGACGGCGCATATGGCAAGGTGCCATTTCGCGAAATTGGGTGGCCTCGCTCCTCAAATCTTAGGGCGATGTTACTTCCCGGCTCCATTTATTGCAGGTCCGAGGATGGAATCTCTTTTCTCCAAGCCCATCTTCAAAGTTTGGAAATTCACGTCGCATTTTGGGTTGAACGTTCACGTTGCTCCCATCCTTATATAATAACCGTTTCCATTTTCTTTTTATTCTCGCACCTAATTTTCCAATCAACGAAGTCGTGCGCAAACACCACCTCACCCATATCTGCGCTTGCATAGTTGTCCTCCCATGTGCCAGGCTCGACGGAAGGTGAGTCGAGCCAGTTGTTTTTCCCTCGTTGTATCCAGATAATTTCGTTCGCCAAACGCTAGATACCTTCGTTGGATCATCGTCACCCAATATATGCTTGAGTGGAAAACTCTGCGCCATCCCCTTTCGGTAAGAGAGTCCCGACGAGACGTATTCGTTATCGACATATTGTTGTCAAGTGTTGGGGTCTGCCTTTCTCGAATGCCCTCTATTAGCATCTCAGCCGGAAAGCGCGTAGAACCCTTACTTTAAATCCAGTGTGCTGCATCTCCCCGCGATCTCTGTTTTCCAGTGAAACTTTTCAACGTCAGCGTCCACGACAGCGTCACAAGATCAAGAAGCGATCGCGATTTGGATGTGATTATAGAGGAGGTGTGTGTGAAGCGGAACATGCGGCGTACACGCTGTTCTATTATCGAGGGGTGAAAGTCCCACAACATTTAAAAAGGCAAAGCTGACAATTTAAAAGCCCCCTCGCCGACGATGTCCTTTCTACGCCAACTACGCGATACACAATTGTGTCCAGGATGGGCTACGACACCCTCGTTGGTGCGTTGCTTGAGCGGCTTCCTCCATACCTCGATCTCCTGACTTTGTTCCTGTAGCCGACGGCAACGCACCCCGTCCGCGCAATCGTTTTATTATTTTTCGAAGCCATTTCGTCGATGAACATCGTGGTTCTCCCGGCCTTAATGCCCTTGCTCTCAAGACTTGGCATGACATGGGCGAGGAGGGGCATGCATATTGGCAGCACCTGGCTACCCTCGAGAAGCAAGTTCACGCTCAGCGGTACCCCGACTACTGCTATGGACGCGGCAAACCCTGCAGTCGAGGGAAAAAACCCGCCTCTAGCCCGACTTCCCTACCTCCGCCCGCTCAGAGCCCTAAGACCAGCAGTCGAGGGAAGGAAACGACCTCTACCGCGACTTTCCTCCCTCCGCCCGCCGACACTGTATGTGTTTCAGATTTCTCTTCCCTTCCTGACGGATGTATCAGTCATTTGGATCTTCAATATACGAAGCTCGTCTTGGTGTTTCAAACTCGAACGACATGGACCAGGTTGGCGACTTTGTCATTTCATTGCTCTTGGCTGACACCGGCGTCAGTTCTTCAAACCCCCGAACTCCATATTAACCTTTACGACGCCGGCCTCTTCTGGCCTGGACCCTTCTGCATATGGATGCCTTTGCGTCGCATATGGAACTTGCTCTCGCATGCATGGGGACGCCTCCCAATGCATTTGTGCTGGAAGAGACAGCACACTGATATGCAGCCATGGAAGCATCTCTCCCGACGAGTCTCCGAGCCCTTCGGGTTCCGGTGAAGTCGTACGGGACGGCGTGTTGTCGTCGAGGAGCGGGGTGGGCGCGCGATCTAGTCCTCCCCTTCGACGGCGCGACCCCCCGTGTGGATGTGTGTCGTATGGAGATTCCGGCATTTGTGCACATAGAATACCAACGTACTAGCTATAGGCTCCATATTCCGAACGATGTTAGAAGGAATTATCACGTACCTTGTGGGTGTTGAGTATCGGGTATCGTCTGAACGATGTTCAATGGCTTTGAGAAGGACCCAGTGTGAGGCGCTGAAGCGGACAAATTTGGACCAGCGTCTAATGCCTAATTTGGATATTGATGTCAATCACACGCTGAGTAAACGCTGAGCGCTGAGCCATCATCCGTCCACCATGTCGCCAAAACGGAGTCTCTGTATTGTTCACACCGAATGACCGCGATGGCCGCGCGATGCAATGTCGTGCGGCCGCCTCCTGACTGGCGAAGCTCTAGCTCTGGCTCCTCAAGATTTCTGTGCTCGTTTCAAGCTGATTCGAATTCGGACGCTTCGAAATATTTTGGACTTACGATGGGTCTGTCGGGTACCACCTCTGCGTCGACGCCGGAACTCATTCTTTCGCAGGATTCCCCATGCCCATCCGTCATCTCGCGGTCAGGTCACGGTGTGGTGGTAGGATCGGGGTACTGGAGTTCCCGCTGTTATCTGCACGACGCTCATTATTCGCCAGTTTGACAACGACACCCGACACGCGCGCGCTCGGGCCCGTGGACAACGACCTGCGACTGTTCGAATCTCGCTCGCTCAGGTCAGTCAGCTTCATTTCGTTGTCCGTCGCGCAACTGATGCATCCAAGCTCTCCCATCCAAGTTCTGCCTCGACGCATGGCGCCGGTCCTGACCTCAGCTTGGCCTGTGAACAACGATCTGCGACTGCGAATCTCTCGCTCGCTCAGGTTAGTCACTGCATCATTTCGTTCTCCTTTCCGCAACTCATCCATCCAAGTTCTCCCTCAGGCCTTCTGTCTCAACTCAATCCACCGGTTCTGACCTCAGCTCGGCCCTTGGACAACGAGTCGAACGACTCGCGACTGGGCGAATCTCGTCACGTGACGAGAGCGTCTTCCTCCACCGAAACGCTGTCTCGTCCATCACCGTTCGTCAATCGTCCGTGCCCACCCCAGCGTGTTCACACTCATCCGTGGCACCGTCTCCGACCCCTTGTCGACTCGTTGTCCTTCTTTCACATAGTACTACCTCCGCGCCCAAATTCGCCCCCGCTTTCTCCGCACCGCCATCCCGCATCCACGGCCTTCACCCGCTTGCATCCGGGGGCCTTGGTGGGTCTTCCTCGTCCCCCCGGTGCCCGATCCCTCCCCTATGATGTGTGCGGCGATCCGCCTTCACTACCCCTTCCGCAAGCACGCTCTTCACTCTCTCGCAACTTCGACCTCCCTGACGTCCCCCGTGCTTGACCCCTTCCTGGCTAGGTGTGCGACAGCCACCGCCCACCCCCCGCGCCCGATCTAACTCGTACTCCGGTAAGCATCCGTGCGTTTCGTCGCCCACTCCGCGCTGAGTCTCACTCGCCCATCCAGATAATTAACTGCCACCAGCGCCCGAAAGCACTATAGCTGTGTGGCCTCTCCGATTCGCTTGCCGTAATCGTCGACCTCTTGCGTCCTGGATCTTCCGGCGCCAGCCATCTTCTGCGCCTACCCCACTTGCCGTTTCCTTTCCACATCGCCCTCTCCCAGTGTGTTCTCCGACCCGCTGCGCCCCCCACTGGACACTCGTTCATGAGCATCCCCCCGCCGCGTATTAGAGTGATGCCGACGGGACCGCGTCGTTGTCGACCACCAGGACGAGCAGGGGGTCCGCAGGGGAAACGAGCGAGCCAAGCGGCGTCAACGGCGCCGCGGGCGGCAACTGACGCACATCTGGGTTGCTCTCGTGCCTAGGCGCCGTACTCGGTGTCGCTGCCCGCGGTTCTGGCGCATCTGCGCATCTCCGTCCCCCCCCTCTACGAGGATAGCGCTCAATCACGGGCGCGCAGTGACTGAATGATCCGAGGTCGTCGTCCGAGCGATACTCGCGTTCGACATGCACATCCCCAAACGCGTCCCGCGCTCACCGTTACATCATCCGCCCAGCGGGACAGTAGTACCTTCTGGTCGTTTTCTGCACTCTCCACCGTCATCTACTCAGTGCCCGCCCCTCACTCAAGATGGCCGCCCATCGCGATCGGTGGGAACCGGGCTGTCCACGCGCCGAATCATCCACTTCGATACGCTCCTCTCCACAAGTAAGACTTCAAATGGCGCAATTCCCCACGATTCCGCCCACTCGTCGTCCGTACTCGCAATGTTTAGCCAGGTGGTTTGCGGGCGTTAACCGCCGTGTGCGCGTGCATCGGAGTAAATTACAATAATTGAAACTCTGTCCCCGCAGTTCAAATGAGGACGTCCTGGCGCAAGCACGCCATCGGCGTTCGACATACCTCCGTGGCGCAAGTCCCTGGATCTCCGCGCGCTGACGCTCCAGCTCGCGTTCTTCCATGTGCATTCGCTTCCAAGGGTGGTGTGTCCTGTTTCGTCGTGTATCTAGCTTGGCAGCGTTGGTAGTATGTCCAGTGCTGTCGTAGTCGATTGATAGACATTGTTCTACCGAAATACCCTGAAAAAGGAGGAATAATTGGCAGGATGGCGCCGGCACCGAGAAAACGGGCAGATGGCGAAGAAAAGTGTCGGGAATCTTATCTGTCCAGTGGCTGATTTCGATGCCAGATTGTTAAACTTCGGCGGGGCATATCTGGCGGGCACGACCGGTTTTCACTGGTCATCACCAAACGTGTAGTTTCAGTGATGTGCCTTTCAACCGTTACGCACTCCGCTGGACCACGATTGTCGGATTTTCGAAAACCTACGTGCGCCAGCCCCAAATAGCCGCGGTCTGACGACAACAAAACTAATTGCAATAGGGGTTTCACACCTCGCTATTTGAGGCCCAACTTGGGTCCCAACTTCAATCGTCTTCGACTCCGAGTCGAAGGTGACAATTGATGCACATCGCCCATGATTTGCGCGTACTTGATCGGCGGAACGAACTTGAGGAATTGGGGCAAGGTAAGAGGTTCATCTCGGGCGAGAGTCATTTCTGTGTCCGAGAAAGCGGTGGGCTATAATGGTTGTGATGCTGAAGGCTCGGAGTACCGCGTACGTCGTTGGTACGTCGAGTGGCTCTTCCTTGCCCTTCCAGCGCTTCACGCATCTCAGAATCTGCTCGACAGTGGGCCCTTCCTACTTCCTCGTCTTTATTCATTTCTTCATACCTGTTTTTACTCTCCGTTTAAATTTTAGGCATTTACTCAGGTCATGATCTGATGGCTGTAACGTCACTGTGGTAAGGTTACAGTCACAATAAAGAGCGTCACAATAAAGAGCGTCACTGGCCTGTGCCCGTACGCGCGCGTCCCCCTTTGCTTCAAGCTTACGCAGAGTCGTCGATGACGCAAGGAGCTTATACCTTGTTCACCACTTTAGCCCCGGAACCAAATGATAGCGGGCCAATAAACTCCTTGCTCTTCATAAGGAATGCGACGTTGCTGGTTAGTGGAGGTGCATGTCTTCAGTCATATTTGTCCGCCGGATTTTTACGTCTTGCGCAGGCGACGATCAAATCTTGCGAATTTGGGACGTGTACACTAATAAATGCGTTCAAAAACTCCACAGCCCCAGGTGGGGTCAAATTACCGCCCTTTCTTGGCTTAAGCTTTCGGCCACATCGGAGGCAAATGCGGTGCTTTTTATCGGAACTGGTAGAGGAGTAGTTTCTGCATATCCATTTTCCGACAAATCCAACCAGGTATGCGACCTTCCAACCGGTCATCTGTTTCCCTGACCATGCTTAACTCTTGGATAGTTTGTGCCACAGTTATCGACGACCACTGCGGTCTTCAGGCTCGACGACTCCGTCGAAGTTCAAGCTTTAGATTTATTGCGTTCCCGGTTTGCAGTGGCCAGCCACTCTGGGCAGATACGAATGTTCGGCCTGAAGGATAGCAGTTGGTGTTTCGATGCTCAGCCGTTGCACCATTGAGCTTATGAAATAATCCGCAGAATTCTTGGTGCCACTCTGGAACATCCAGGTTCAAGATATTCCGCGAGGGATATTTTTCGATGGGACCGACAACGAGCGACTTACGGTGCACACATGCTGTTTAGGAGACGTGTACTCCATCAATTCTAGTTCTACGTACGATGACTTCGCTGACTCGGGGGTCTGTAGCATTTATTGCAACTCTGAATCCGGAAAGTTGATTGGACGAACAAGACTGGCCGGCGGCGTGTGAGCTTGATCTCATTATTGTCAGACTTTGCTCATTCTGGTTCAGCGGGAGCGCGACGCTGTCAGAAAATCAGCACATCAAAGCCACTTACAACCTATCCACAGGCAATTTTGACATCTACGAACCCCCAGATTCACTCGCTCCCATTTCATTGATGGTGCCAACTACGTCGAGATTGATCAAGCAGTGTGTCTTCACGGAAGATGGACGGACTGTAGTCTGTGGAGGCGATGACGGTACTGTGAATGTCTTTAGACTGGGAGAGAGGCCGGAAATGCAGTCCCTATCAGTCGAAGGTTTGGCCTGCTCGTATATCCGCACATTGAAACTCATTCCGCATTTAGGACCGGACACTTTTTATGCTATAACCGTGAGTCCTACGCCTTTTATCATGTAATTTCCAACGCTCCGGAACAGACCATGTCAACCTTTTATTACCATTTCATTGCGTGCGGAGACAGTGAGGAACCTGCCACGATTTTCATTTGGCGCAAACCTGTCAGTCCTTTAACCTTGACTGTCCCATGCTCATGATGTTATAGACAGAAATGAAGGTGATGGAGGATCGAGAGCTCCAACTGAGACTGGCGAGAGAAGAATCGACAAGCATGCACGTATCTGCAGAAACTGAGATACAAGATTTGAAAGAGAAATTGAAGGCTCTCACAATCATCTACGAGTATGAAACTCAGCGCCAGAAGAGTGGTCAATCTACGGAAAGGTACCTTCTGGCCGCCGCCGTTGTTACCCTCAGTGTTCTCTTCCCAACAATTGGTGTGCTATGGCTCAAATATCATGGCCGTAGGTCTCTGTCAATATTGTGAGGTCTTCTAATTCACTTTATTCACAGAATCCGTATGAAATCAAACTCCCCGACTCATTCTTACTGTACAACAAGGGCCCGCCGGAGTGCGAGGCGCCCTGACAGGCTTTTTATAGTACCGGAAAATATACCTGGCTCTTGGTTTGTAACAACTTCCCTCGCCCATTTGTTGATCGAATTGAGCTGTTGTTTGATTTTGCATATTAAACAGAAAATATGATGATAGGTTACAGCAATGAATAACAGGCAGTAAATCGACCGTGGGTTAAGTGGGAGGGATATTCGGGCTTGATGAAACGTTGAAGCACGCTAGCCACTCAATGACTACTCAATCTGCTTCGCATGGTCAACTTGATCTAGACATCGACTTTTCAACATTAATTTTCAACACTGGTACAGAATATGGTTCTCAAAGTTGTCAAAGACATCGCCAGGGAAGAGGTAGAATTTGTGGGACTGTCCGATGAGACGAAGATTGAAAGTTTGAGAAGAAGGTCTTAGAGGCCTTCTACTCTCGCCTGGCGGTTGAAGACGGAGAAGCGGAGGATTGATTTCAAGTTGAAGCGTAGGAGACGTCGTGTCGATGTCGTGGTTCCACATCGGTATTGATCGCGGTGGATAGACGGATCAACGAGACTAGGGAATGGTGGCGGGCCGACAGTGCATCAAGGACGGAGCAAGCGGAGTTTAGAAATCTTTGACAGAACCTTAGAAAAGGCTGTTGAGATCTGAAAATGAATGTTGCACAGCAAGCCCGGCCCGCCCTCAGCATTCTAGGTGACACGTGGCCGAAATATATTTTGTATATGGGATCAATAGTGCCGCAGGATAAGTGCGACACCATCAGCGGAGCTTAAAAAGCTTCAGACAGATAGACTTTGACTTCCACACTGCGTACCGCGAAAAATGGAATGGGATCCCCAAGCCAACAGGTCTACTCCCTCTCCCCTTTTGTATATGCTTTGAATCACAAGTTCCATTTTTTGTGCCAGAGCACCAAGATATGCGTTCCAAGATGGCTCTCTACCATGGCTGACCTGCCCCAACACAAAAACCTTCCGACCGACCAAGTTTTTGGGCAATTGTGGCTGCCGCAGTTGAATAGCGTGGACTTGGAACGCCGTCGACCAGCCGAAAGCTTCAGTGTATCATTCGGTTTAAATACAAACCTGTAGTATCTGTAAACACAAACCTGTAGTATTGCAATACTAGCAGTTTTCCCGTGGTACGCTACGGGTGAAATGAAGCCGGCAGAATTCAACGCATGTAGCCAGAGACAGAGGCACTGAATGTGAGATAGCATGAATGGTGGGTAATGCAAATATGTCCTGGATTCAAACCGAGAACATTTTCCCCGTGCACGTGATGTGCAATTTATTTTGAATCCAGAATGTATACACGGAAGGAAGGAAGGAAGTGTATTCCGGCGCGGTCCCGTTAAGAAACAGCCGGGGTCCGTACTACATTACACGCGTCTGATGCATGCTACGGCTACCGTCAGTCTTTGAACACTTGATAACCTGCACAGACTCTGTGCACCCTCAACAACATCAGGCACTTACAATACAGGTTGGAGCAAAGGGCAAGATGAACCGGAGGGTCGTATGATCGCCAACATCTGGTAGGGAAAAAACTGTGTTTATTCTAAGCTGCTGAATAAATTGTGTGCCGGTCTGAACATTGCACATGTTGCATATACCTAGTGTCGCCGCGACTCGGTAAAATGACTCCGACCCAAATTTGACTTGACTCGACTCGACTTGGTCAACTTCAAGTCACTCGAAGTCACTCAAGTCGACTTAAGTCAGTCAAGTCAAATTATTTTTCTAGATGGGTGTCAGCACTCCGTGCAGGGAGCTTGTCGAACTCGTCTTTCTCGAACACGCTGCGATAGTCTTGCAGGTAGTGCTCCGGTACATTATCTTCGATGTGTTGCTCTCCTCTTGCTTCGTGCGCTGCCGCGGCTAGCTTCGTAGCCACGCTGCCCATTGCTCGTAAATGCGCCGCATTTCGTTGTGGTAGGGCCGTGTCGGGGTATATCCGGGTTATGAAAATCCGGTCCCCCTCTTGAATGTCTTCCTGATCTTCCTCCGCCCACTGCTCGGTGAGCCGCTCGCGCTTGCAGCTGGGGGGGCATCGCGAGAACTTCAGCTCGCCCTTCTCCCAATCGATCTCCGGGTTGTGTTTCCGAAGCCAGTCAAAGCCAATGATAACATCGCTCTTCCCGGTGTCCGTGATGGCCAGGGAACGGACCTCAACGTGGTCCTGTACCCTCAGTCTCAATTGTATGACGTGCGTGATTTCGCCACCTCGGTTGGGTGTCCCGTCCGCGTTATACACCGGCACGGGTAGGGGTAGGGGCTCGCGCTCGAACCCTCACTCCTCTACCAATCGTTCGTTGATGAATCCTCCCGTGACGCTGCTGTCCACTAACCCGGTCACTGCGCAACCTCGCAAGTTGTTGAGTTCTTCGAGAGCGACCGGTATGAGCATCAAATCACTGTTCATCGCTCGTACAAACACTGGGGCAGTGCCTCAGGTCGATAGGTATGAATAATCCGGTCGACCAATTCGTTCGTTACTTCTCCACGCCGTTGGGGGTGGGCCCACCGGGTTATTGCCTCTTTGCCTTCCGAAGGTCGGGCAGTAATCCGGCTCAGTACTCGTACCGAGCTTCCAGCGGGGAGTCTGCGCCATTCCGCTTTCTCCGTCTGCTCTCGTTTCGACTTTTGTCTCTTGGAGCGACGAGAGGGAATGGCCTCTCGACTCGGGCTCTTCGTCTTCTTCACTTTCGCTTGCATTCACCGACTTATCAGTATCCAGAATAGATAGAAGTTCAAATCAATTCTGAGATGTAGCCGATACAGGTGAGTTGGGTATAGGTTCAGGTCGCGAGGGCGCAGGCTTTACTCGTGACCTTCGGGAAAATCCTCTACCGCCTGTTCTTCTTTCAACAGGTCGGAATATATAGCACGGAACTGCGGATCCTTGGCAAGGCAGCGCAGGCAATTGCGCGCTATGTGCCCCTCCTGCCCGCAATTGTAGCAGTTGGAGCAATAGGTAGCCGTGTTGCCTTTGCTAATCGTGCGGTCGATGTCCATGGGGGCGGCGTTGTTATTAGAGGTGGTGGGGTTTGCGGCTGGGCCGCTCAAGTTCGAACTCCCCGGGTTATTCCCGGTGTGGGAAGTCGGGTTATTTGTTGGGCCCCTCCACTCCGACCTGTGCGGGTAGTTCTGGTGGTTGTTTCCCAAACTCTGCGCCGTATGCATCTTCGGCGAAGACACCTGCGTGTTACCGTCCCTCAAGCTCCCATCCATGACCAGGAATGCCCGATGCACTCCATTCATTTTGATGACTTGGGCCTTCCAGTCCGCATAGGCAATAGGCAGGCTCCCTTGTCCGTAGACGGACCAGATTACTTTCTCGTTGATACCCCGCTTAAGTAGACGGATGAGGGTGACCTCATCGTACGCCGCGGTTTTGTTGAGGGCATCCAAGACGGTGAAGTATTCCGTGGCCGTGCTCTTCTTCTGGCACAGGCGTTCCATTTTAGCCTGCGCAATTTCGACTTGCGCTCCTCCTTTGAAGGCCTCAATGACTGCGAGGCCAAAATCCTCCCAAGTGGAATACGACCCTGTCGCATCCTTCGTCTGCATGGCCAACATGACGTTGTTGGCCCACTGGGAGGCAGATCTGTCCTTCATGTAGGACAGAGCAAAGGCAATCTTGCTACTGTCCGCTCCGTAGGCGGTGTTCCCGTGGAAGTTGAGCCAGCAGTCGGCCAGGAATTGGTCAACTTACTCGGAGTCTCCTCCGAACATCCGGGGTGCCGCCACCCGGGGCTGTTTCGTATTAAGTTTGACTTCTCCCCCCGCATGGAGGGACCCCTGTCCGAAGGTCGTATGCGCGGACTTGAGCACCACCATAGCCTCCGTGAGCAGGGCGTACTGCGCACTACGTTTGTGGTTAAGCTCATCGAGTTTGTTGTGCACCTGGCCCAAAGAATCCGCCAGACCCCTTAACGCCCCGTGGAGATCTTGGATTTCGGCATAGCTCTGTGCGGCCTGACAGTAGAGTAACCCGGTTCGCCCGTCGACAGATTCGGCTTCGAAGGCCTCTGGCGTAGGCATGCTGAATGCGGTGGGGTCGCTCATCATATCGTCCAGTCGAGTCGTCGGTAGGTGGACACTATTCTTTTGTCAGCACAGAGGCTTAACTAGCAGGGTTGCTGCAACGTAGGCGACTGGCGATACAAGAAGATAGGTTTAGGAGAATCCGATTAAGCTCTGGAGAATAGACTAGAATAGTGTAAAGAATACAGAGCTGTAATAAGGGTTTATATAGGAAACAGCCTGCCAACGACGACAGGCAGGATATGAAATAAGTGTGATATGTAGTAAGGGGAACGGAATATGTAGTCAAGGATTGAGGCATAGAGGGGTGATGGTAGAAAGAGTAATCGGTTACGAGTTGAAATTAAGGAGATACCTGATGCGTATTGATGCGATAGTTGATCGCATTCGTCCCTGATCGGATCGAAGTCGGGTTATTCCTAGGAGTCCCGGGTTATTCAATAGGAGTAACTGGGTTATTGATGTGGTGCGCCGGGTTATTGGTAGGAGTGTATAGGGCTGAGAAAGTGGAAATCATGACAATGGGCTAGAATTACTGTCACATTGTACAGGACAATGTACCCCAAATATACCTAGTGTTAGGGCTCAAATTTTGAATAATCTGATCAATCAGTGAAGATGCCGCTCGTCATGAACCTTCACTTCATTGCTGGTGGTCTTATAAACAACCCAATGTTCTCGACGTCAAACGGGATTAGTGATGTCAGGGCCCTGCCCGGCTTGGGCCTGGGCTTGAGATTCTTTAAGCCCAAGCCCAAGCCCCGCTCAAGCCAGGCCAAGCCTGAAGCATGAGAAAGTGCAAAGGTCCGTCAGTACGATGCCGGGTTCCAACCTACAAGGTATTCAACATACCCAATCACATTTGTGTACATGCTGGCGACGTTTCTAGCCGTTCACCCAAAATTCCAACCGTGATTTCCCTTTTGGGCAATTCCGAATTTGGCTTACCTTCCTGGTTGAAGCAGTTTATCAAATTATTGAACAGTCAAGGTGTTGTCTGTACCATGTAAACCCGAGGCTTACTTACAATCATGCATCACGTAGTCACATCACTTTCTTTCTTGTTCTTAACTACCATCTCGCTGCTCGAGTCCCAGATATACGGAACGGTTCAACTTCTGTCTAGTTTCCCCTGTCTTAGTGTTTCCCTCTCCTTCAAGCCCTCCAGCCTGGTGAGTGGGTTTCCATACCACTTACTATGAGTGGTGATTCAAACTGAGCAAACTTCGGTTTCTAACACTGAAATAAGCTTGCTGTACCGCAAAATATTCAAGCCCGGCCTGAGCCCGGGGCTTGGGCTTGAGAATTTTGAAGCCCGAGTCCTAGGCCCACCCAAGCCCGCTGTCGGGCCCGGCCGGACTTGGGCTTCATTAGGCCTGGCCTGGCGGGCTTCGGGCTTGAAGCCAGGCCCCGAGCATCACTAAACGGGATGTAGTGTCAGTCTTCAGACAACTTCAGATAGGCATGCTTGGTTTGTACTGGTGAAGATTACTGTATTTTTTTGTTCAAATTGACATGTCAAATATTTGTCGATGTGACGCGTCACGAGGGTCCCCGTCGAATTGGTCCAGCGGTTGGTCACGCAGGCCCAAAATCCCATAGAATAGCAGAAAAAAAGTTCTTGCCTTGGGTTATCATTTTACAGCAAGATTTCAACCATTTCTCAACCTTCTCCTGGAATTTTGCCTCTACAAGCCTAGAATTTCATCTGGCTAGGTTCATGCCCTAAATCAGCCTGGACCAAAAAAATCCCAAGAAGAAGCACTGATCAGGGTTTGAAATGAAACCCAATATCCTCCTGCTATCCAGGAAGTTCTTTCACTTGTCTTCTCCAAAATTTCCGGGTCATGTCAGATTCTTTGCCTTGTCACGCTGCCCAAAACCCGGTGTCGAACCGCCTAATTGGTTGAACATGTCACGTGTCACCCCCCCTGTCGATCTGAACGAAAAAATACAGTAAATTGGATCCCGGTGACGCGCCTATAAATCACTGCATCGCCGAGATCACCGGATTCCTTTCCACGGTTCCCCTTCACTTCCACTAGCATCCACATCTGTCTACATTCCTGATTTACTTCACTGCTTCCCAGTACAATACTCCCCCTTATAAATGCTGCTTCATCCCTCGTTGCTCTTGCTCCGACTGTTGCCGTTGCCGTTATTTTTTCAAGCTAGAAGTAAGAAGAGACGCAAAAATGCCTAAGGTAAAGAAAAGGGAGACCCAACTGGCCCGAATAAGGAATAAACCAGAGCCTACGTGCCGAAGGTGGGTCCTGCTTAACTTGTGAAGAACATAAAACAAAGGTAATTCACTCATATGAGTAGCCTTAGTACTCTCAGATGCGCCGGGCAAGACTTCGATCATGCAGGGATCCCTTAGAGGCTCATACACTGTACACCGAGTTGAGAAACCCACCTGTGGAAAGGTAGGGAAAGAGCATACATTTCAATCCCAGGAACAAGAGGCTATCGAAAGCATTGCAACAGATTGAGCGAGTAGGACCTTCATCGATGACGTCCGCCTGTCATGCCGACACTGACATCCTGCCTCTTGCACGGCTTTGTGCACTTGTGTCACCCCAACCACGCACCCTGCAGTGGACTCGCTGAACCTCAGCTGAAGCATGCAGACGCAACCAGTGACGGCGACAATGCAGAACCCGACGCATAACCGCCCCTCACGCTCATGCTCCCTCCTCTCTGTGAATAATTGCACTGCGCGCGCGGCTCAGGGTATGCTACTCCGGATGGTAACCCGCGGCGTTGGGTGCCGTCCCTGATCCGCCAGTGAAGGTACTGAACGGATCCTTTGCACGGTGTGTGGGTGGCTGAATTCACTCAATAACCACAAGACCAATGCGCGCCACAGTTTGGACTGCCCGCACGAAACAACTACAAAAAAATCAGAGAATCAAAGGCTACCAGAAACAGTGAAATAGGAGACGCAACACACCACTCAGTGACCCGTTTCGGGGACCTTGCACGTAAAGTCGACGACGCAACCGGTGTGATGCGGACTGCGGTTGTGTGAACTGCCTGACCCGGGGTGGGTATAGTCAAGTAGTGTTTACAGAATTTAATTCATCCTCTAGGGGGAAACTGCTCTGTCGCGGAGCTGCGTAGTTAAAGGTACGCTAATGCGCAATATATAATTTGTGGTATGTGTGTGTGTGTGTACAGTTCTCTCCGTTTGGATTGAACGCTTTGCCAGGTTCGTCGAAGATTTAGTTCTTCGTTGGGGGCTGGCCTTCCGAAGGTACCGCGGATGGATAGTTTTCTACACTCAACGGGTTCGCTCCGCAATGCGAATGCTGTTCCGTTCCGGAGTACTCGGGTTATCTGTTATGCTTTATCCACCCGTCTCGAACGTATCGGACGGCAGGTCTCTTCAGTACAGTGCAACACTATACGGACGGCTATAGCATTTCCCTTCGTAGCCTGGTTTCTCCGTTGGTGAATGCCTTGAAACAGAATCACTTCCGTTTCGAAGACTCGGGGGTGAAGTGTGCGAATTGAATGGGGGAAATGGTATGATCGTATGGGATAGGCCTTCCGTGTACGATGGGGTGGGTTCCTCGCAAGGATATGCGTACGAACTCCGAAAAGGAACGGTTGCACGAAGCCAAGTTAGGCGACTGGCCGTTTGGTGGTGTGCCGTGTAATCTACTACCGCGCGCTTTCAACTCCGGATTGACTATATTTCCTCCGTATCGATTTATCGAAACGGAGGTGAGACGGACAGGGTTTCTTGACAAGCCCTGGCCTTTTTTTAGGTGACCTTGGTTTGTCCTACTATTGGGCGGCACAATCCGTAGCGGAGTGTATTTAATTTAGTTCCCCACCCTGGTGTACTTCAGGGGGAGTAGCTTAGGTATATGCAGTGGGAGGTAATAAGATGATCATTCCGTATCCTACAGCTGGCTTTTATACCATACTCTGTCCGATACTCGCACGCGTACTTATACCTTTAATTGGAAACGGACCTTCCACCTTTTCAGTTCTGACTCGCCTCTGTGATCGCCCAGGCGTTCCCGATTCTGAAGAGGTTAGAAATTGATGGAGCAGCCTCGTGTCGCCTCCGTTTCCTGTTTCAGTCGCCCCGTTTCCCAAGAACCACCTGAGTTCTCCATTTAGTCACTCCGTTTCCCATACCGCAACCACTCCGTCTCCGTTTGCTCCCCCATTTCCTTCTCCCTAGTACCGGCCAGGTGGCGCAACGGTAGCGCGCGCGCCCTTTGTATATGTTGACTAATGTATGCTTGCAAGGTCTTCGTTCGATTTGAAGTCTGGCCATGATATACCATCAAGAAACTTTTGCCTCCGTTTCGTTTTTGAGTGAATGGGCGTCGAGTTTTTGAGTGAACGTTCATTGAACGGCCAGGTAGTGCGTGCGAGAATCAATATTCTCCTCCTCACTTGTTGGTCGTTTGATTCGGAGTCTTCATTTAATTCAAATCAGGTGTTGTCCGTTCGTTGAGTCCTAATCACGGCCAGGTGGCGGAATGGCAACGCATGCGAGACAAATAAGAGAGCCTGTAACATTTCCTCGCAAGGTCTCCGTTCGATTCGGGGTCTGGCCTTTTTATTCAGAGTCGCGATCTTGTCATATTCTTGGATACGGAGTCGCCGTCGTGAAAGTATGATTTTCCTCCCGTTTGGCCGCGTTCGGAGCGCATCACAAAGTGACAGCTCACATCTCCTCCCCACTTTTGAATGCCGACCGTCCCCGGTTGGCGATACTATAAATACAGCCTTGCGCTGGTTGAAAATTTCCAACTCCTCCGTTTCACCAATAGCCACTTCAGCTATTGGACACTTCCATTCTACAGTTGCCGTACTGCCAGGCGAGAGCATGGATGTCCCTGCCGGCGGACTATCGAGGTTTCTTCGACAGAACCTCCGTTTCAAGGTTTTCTTGGTTGCGATATCAATTCTGGAAGATCGTTGGGCCACGCGTACCCGAACTTCTATCACCACTCAAGACCTGCATGAAGCTCGCGTGTGCGTACGCATTATTGTCGACCATATGGTTTGTACATCCTTCCTCCTGTTCGACGGATCCGTGGCTTATCTCCGTTTCGAAGTATTATGCAGCGCGAGTTCGGCAGAACGAGTTTCACCAGAATTTTAGTCGGCACAATACTCCTACGCAGGCTTCCTGGATGTTCTATCTTATTGGTGTGCTGTTGTATGCGGTGGGCTTTGATGGTGATGACGCACCAGAAGTCCAGGGAGTCAACGTCTTCAATCTCGCCGTATCGCAAGCAGAATTCTTTTCGAAAGAATGTGCTGAGACGGTCGCCCTCTTCCGCGTCTCTAAACAGGCCATTTTCCTGGACTATGAGGAGTACAATCCTCATCGCACGGTCGAGCCAATCTTTGTATCGCGGCAGCCTCCACGCAACTTCAAACGAATCGCGGTAAACGATGCGGCCGTCCTGGACTTTTCGACTGAGGAAATCAACAGCCCCGTTTGGACCAACGCACAGCGCGTTGTGGAGGCCACGCTCGTAGCCCTTTCCCGTGTTGACGGTGCTCTCCTAGTTGAAACGGACTCGGAAGGCAAGGTGATAGGTGTGCAAAAGGAGAGTGTTGAGGGCCTGCTCGCTGATATGGTAGATTCTCCCCCTGAGCGTGGCCACCAGGCTGACTGTTTACAAGGGGGGAGTGGAAGTCGCTTTTGCCGAAGTGCTAGCCCTACTCTGTGCGCGGATGAAGAAGCGTGCGGCCGAGAACTCTCCGAGTGGAGCGTCGTGAGGCATTCGTCCTCGGAGATGCGAGCGTGCTGTCCGTTTGCCTAGAGTTTATTGTATAAAGAGAAGGCCTGTATGTTGAGGCCCCATTTGATATCTGTTCCCGTTTTTGTCAACGCGCCCATCCATCCCGCCATGTCCGACGTATATTGTCTCCCGCGTATCGCCCTTGATTCGAATTTCTACGGCATTGAAGAGGCGTGCAAACTCGTCAACGAGTATGCACTGGAAACGGCACTCCGTTTCGAACCCGGCAGCCACACGCGCGATAAACTTGACGATGTCATGGAACGCTATATTTGCCCGTCTATTCATTTGTTGGATTGCGCGCTTCGGCCAGCCAATACGGGGTGGTTGCATCGGCACGAATTGACCATGATTGAGTTAATCGTTGTGCACGACACCATTTCCAACATCATGGGTTTCCTGGCGAGTCCGTCTCGTAATTCGTCCGTTTCACCGGCTCACGCCACCCCGTGTCGTACTGCAGTTCTGTCTACTCAACAATAGCGGGGTTCTCCCCAGCGATGTTTGCCGGGAAGGACCGCAAACGTACGTTGCGTTCAGTGGTGGCTGCCTTCGCGGACTCGAACTCCTAAACGAACTGGTGGCCGTTTACGTGCCAGAAAGTGCGCATCAAGTGATACCGTCGCCTATCCAGCTAAACCTTTCTCGCGCCTTGATGATTGGGCGAGCCTGGAACGAAGTTGAAGACCAAATGGACTTCCCGTCATTCCTGTTATCCAACACGGAGCAGATATTCTTGGGACTCGGAGAGTGATGGTGTTTTGCTGTCACGGGTTTATTTTCTTCGCCTCTTCCGTTTTGAATAGGCCCCTCCGTCTTGGTAGCATAAATACGCGTGTTGTACGTCCGGATTCAATAACGCAAAGGGCTTCCTTAGTCTTCGCGCACCTGTCCTGTCGATCCGGGTTTTCCAGCCACATGACGTCCACTCTGTCTCCTCCTACAAACCCTGTTGGAATCGTGCATCTAATTGGTAGCCCTGCTGGCCGTGCACTCGCCACCCGTGTTGAAGGAGCTTGCCGAATGATACAGCCTCTGGAGATATCGGACCAGGAGTACACTGAACAGCAAGAATGGGCACCTCCGATCTCCGTTTCGCTCATTCTGTGCCAAGTGCTTCGGCCGGCCGTTTTCGTGCTCCAACAAGCACTCGATCCCTCCTTCCATCGCACCGGCTACGGGCCCTTCGAATTCCCTTTTAGCACCACGCGCATGGTGCAACACTCAATCCGCAAATTAATGGAGCTCGTGGTGCGTTCCGTTTCCGTTCGGCTAAATTTATCACAAGATTTGACGGGTCTCACAGCATCTTATCTCGCTCACAGACCCGGAGTACCCTTCGTACGTTGCGCTGTGGGATGGTGTGTCTGGGGTTCATCTCATCCTGCACGAGCCACCCGTATCTGACGTAGCGATGGGCCAACTCGAAATTTTGGATTATATGGCTGAGGTGTATGGATTTATTGGAGAAATACGGCTGAAGGAGTTGAGATGTCGGCAGGGCTTGAACATTTGAAACGGGTAGCGACCTGCTGGGCCGCATTGCTTGGTACTCGTGGAGAGTATCCCAAATTCGAGCGATCGGGGCGCATGATACGCCGGCCTGTCAATACCGGGTGGGCCTCTCCGTTTGGACCTTAATGTAGCTCCGTTTGTCCGTTTCATGTAAAGATTTTCGTGGTTCGACGTGGTCCTCCTGGCAAACCGAACCAGTTGGTTGGAAATTTCCTTCGTATCCGGTTCCGATTTCAAATTGTTCAATCATTTTGACCGTTGCCTGAAACGGAAATTCCCCTCTCCTCTTCACTCCTAAATCATGGCAGCCCCTACGCAGGACTCGTTCGCGCTCCCTTCGTGGATGCTGGAGCTCGAAACCGTTATTCATGAGCTCTCTCGTGCAACACCCGAAGAACGTCTTCGGCAGGATACATTGTCTGTCAAAGTTCCTAAATGGCGTGCAGCCACAAAGGCTTGGTATCCTTCGCACACCATGGGGTGCTTGCTCGAGTACGCCATCCGGCCGCAGGTGTACCTCATCCAGTCCACCGTGGATCCTGGGTTCACTTTGGCGACTCCGTTTCCGCCCATGAAAGCGACCCTTACCCAGGAAGTCCGTGCAGCAATCCGGCGCGTTCTCGACCAGCTGGTATTTCCTCCGTTTCCAACTCGGGTCCGTTTTGAATATTGAAGCTGCTCCGTTTCAGAAACTGCTCCACGACTCGCGTCCCCATTTCGTTGCGCTTGCCAAAGTAGCGCGCAACGCTGTCCAAGCAGACAATACCCTCGTTCCTGGTGCCAGCAGCAACATGTTTCGGATCCTGCGCGTCCTTATATGCGAGGTGGGATACGACGGAGACGAGGATGGGCTTTTGCAAACGGACGACCCCATTCCTGCCTTCCAGCTATTTGAAATCACCGCGTTGGAGTCGCGTAGCTCGCTGGCTCATAACAAGGAATTTCCCGATTACAACTTCAATGGCTCCTCGTATTTCGCGTCCTATTGTCAGTAGCAATACCTCCGTGTGTCCTTAACACTGTATCTTCCAATTTGATGGCGTCCTGTAACCGCGTGGACCCAAGTCCGTTCCAGACTATAAATTGTCGTTGGCCGCCTCGTTTAATACACCGGTCCTTCCCCCTCCTTTCACAGGCGGCACCTTTCAAGGAAATGGCTCTCTGTTTCGCGCTCCCTCGCGATTACCATCGTGGCGACCCAATGTCCTTCCGTTCGCGGACCCAGTTCAAAGTTTTCTTCATTGATCTGGACACTGAGGAGGACCTGGTCCGTTTCCTGCGTCAGCCCGAGGTCACGCGGTTCTCGCAGCAGATTTTGGCTCCCCTGCGGGACCAAGTCATGGCTATTGGTGATTGTTTCCACCTTGCGCCGCCTGTCACGCGCGACTCGCCCTGGATCCGTTTCCAGACCTCAATCTATATGTATTTTCTGGTATGTCCGTTTCCAATCAAAGCGCACGAACTCGGTACTGAGTGTATCTCAGTCTTTCATCCGTCAGGCCATAGTTCCGGATGAAAGAGGCGTATCTGCCAGACGCATCCCCACACCATCCGTCGCCAGCCTGCTTTATATGATGCGCCTCAGCCGCCGGTTCGGATTCGAAGGTGACAATGAGGCCACCCGTGCTAGCAGCGCAGAGGACAACCTCCTCGTAGTCTTCAATCATGCGCGTGAAACAATTTTCGGGATGGCTACCCGCCTCGCAAGCTCGCGAATCTGTTTCTCCAACACATTCTCCGAGATCCAAATGACACCGCCACAGGGTGTGCTGTCTTCCGCCCCACTTTTGGCAGTGCACGTCACAAATTTGGACCACGAGCCTGACGTAGAGCAGCATCGTCTTGATCCTGTAGTAGCGCCTACCGACTCCGATTCGTTTGTATCCTTGTAGCGCTTGAAATTTGACTCGGAGAAGTGGTGGGCCCCTATGCCCAACTGATCGACAAGGGTTTCCCAACTCGCGCCATTGTCAAGCACCAAGTGCACCCCGAGTCGGTCGAGTTCTTGACTCCCCACATAGGCGAGTTGCTCCGTTTTCTGGTAAGCTCCGTTTAGCTGCATATTCCGCAATTTTCATCCCATTTCCGCCAGGGGCTTGCGTATGTGATTGCACTCGAAATCGCGTCGAATTACGGACCGCCCATGTTGTTCCCAACGGAGGCCATACGGACCCTCACCCTCATGCAGAAATTTGACGGCATCTTGGGTAGCCCGACTTACGAAGTCGGACCTGCCCTTCAATCCATTATCATGAGCTGGCTCAAGCTCATGATTGGTTGCACCCGCCAACGTCGTATCAGCTACACGGATCCAATCGACATCCCTCTTGTTCGGGACCTTGCGCACGTTCCATGTGTTCCGTCCTGGACAGTCAAAGAAATTGCGACCCTCCAAGAGGAGGAGCATAATGACCCATGGGTAGCTGAAAAGTACTGGCTCAGCGAGCGTGTTCAGGCTTGCAATCGCACCGGCAAGGAGTTGAGTGATGTTCTCGCCGATGTGGCCGGGGCCGAATGGTATCCTTCCGTGCGCTTGTAAAGCCCTCCGTATTACTGCTCCGTTTTGTAGTTTCCGTTTAGTTAAAGATTCTTTTGACATGTCCGTCTCCGTTTCGTGGTTCTGCTATAAAATGAAACCTGCAGAATGCAGTATTTCTTCATGTCTTCCGTCCCCATTACTCAGACTTCGGACCTGCTGGCCAAGCTTCACTCCATCCTTCCGCCCGCAACGGGTTCCAGGATAGAACCTAGTCTCCGTGCACTCTGGGTGTCGCAAATTCGCAACCTGTGCCAGGGGATTCATGAAACTATCGGTGGCAGAATTTTCACCGAGTTCCCTGCCCCTCTCCGCGACGAGATCCGTATTGCTGTTAAGATCCTTCTCTCAAACATCGTGCGTGTTTCCGTCTCCGTTTCGGTTAGGAACGCGTGCGCGGTTTTTTGCAGATCTTAATTGGCACTACAAAAACCAGTGTCGAGAGTGATCCCTCCAATCCTGCGCAGTACTACGTCCCAGGTTTCGGGACCCTGATCTTCGCGATGACCGAGCAATTCGCTATTTTATGCGGGTACGAGGGCAATGAAGACGTGCGGAGCTGTGAAGGCATTTTCAGCGCCCTCGTGTTGCTTCAACACGCTATGGTCATTCAGCGCGATTTTCAGGTGAGCCTGGGGGCTATATTCTATAACGAGGCGGAGCCGTCCGTAAGGGGGATGGAGGCACGGGCGCACGGGCGCAAGAGGTCCGGGGCGGGGGTTGGAGAAACCGGCATTGATGACGCAAAACGGCAGCGGGAGGCTAGATATAGCAGGAATGTGTGGGGATAAGATCCTTCGATGACAGGGAACCATAATTTATGGGTGCGGGGTGTGCGAGGCGGGGGGGCGGGGCAGATGCAAGTAAGAGGGCCAGGGGGAGTGCACTAGTAAATTTGAGCCCAAAGGACGGATTCGAGGCTTGTAAGGCCAGGAGGCATGTCTCAGAGATGTTAAGAAAAGGTTGATACAAAGATAGAGCTAAAGATAGTGGCCAGAGAGAAGGTGAGTGGCGGAAACGATGCTGGAGGCAAGAGGGAAGGGATGCTAACAAGTGTAAACAGTGATCAACCCACGCTCATTTCAATTCGGCACAACTTCCGGTGTTCGTCCCAAGTTCTACATGAATGCTGAGCATCTGGGAATTCAGGTTTGTGGTTTCTAACATGTTTAGTACATACACTGATCAACTGACACGCCCCGAGGGCGCAGGTGAAAAGTACCGAAAATGGTAACCCGGGCCCGCTCGCACGGAGGATATACGAAGCTCGGACCATCGGCACATGCGATTGCACGGCACATTTACCTTGATGTACCGAGTTTGATTCATGATCCCCCATCAAAATGCCTTCAAGTTGAGAAACACAAGTCCAGATTTACTTTTTTAAAATAGATTCCTCACCCCAACATGAACCGGAACCCTAACACTAACCTCTAACCTGAACCCAACCTGTAACCCAAACCTGAACCCAAACCCAAACCAAACCAATCCTAACCCTAACCCGAACCCCAACCTGTAACCCGAACCGCTAACCGAGGACCAGCCGAGATCAAACACGGCACATTCTGTGGGAATGTGCCGTGCTTGATCGAATGTGCCGTCCATCCGAATATATGTACGTACCGAGTTTCGTTGGTCCCGGCTCGCACCCTTCGCGCCCCGACGACGAAACCTCGGGACAAACGCCGCCGTGTGATCAATGACCCCCCGCGCGCCCTTGCTACCGGAAAGGGCAAGCCCTCCGAGGTGATACATCGCCAAATCTCTCATTAGAACGGGTGATACATCGCGGGTTTTTTCTCATTACCCCGCAATGTCTTAACACCCCCAGATACCACTGTTTCTGCGCATGGGTGAGTCCTGACGCTCAGATCCACACGTTTTTACTGCTCAAGCCGCTGACGCACGGTGTCACCCCTCGGTTCCCGTTGACCGGCAATGGAGACGGCTGTTCGGCTGGGGGTTTCATAATACGGCTGTGTATAGTTTGGCGGCTTGATTCAGCCTTCATGCTCGCCGCTTGGTGTTCGCGCTCGGCGGTCACTTATCGCGCCGCTCGGGAGCCGCTCAGCGCGCGCTTAGGCGGTCTGTGTTTGGTCCATAAAAAGCTAAGAGGAAAAGGCAAATATTTTGTGTGGACTCTGACATCTAAGTAAACGGAATGTCTAGACGGGGCCAGGTCTCCCTCGGACTCAGGTGGTTCTAGCAGAGATGATTCTCTGAAGTGGGATTGCGAGCCTCCGTACCGCCATGACTTATGTCGCTGTATAGGGACTCTTCGGACGCCGTGCAGTTGAACTCCCTCGGTGTCATGCTCGGACCACAGCCTCGAAACATATTCTCCACCTCACTCATTCCCAGTCACCGTTCCAAAGAACTCTGCACTCAGTCCTAAACTGAATAAACCAGCTCAACTGACTCTCGGAACACGTCTTGACAATATATTTCATCTGCCTTCTAAAACGAACCGCAAACCAAGCGCTTTGGGCTATTTTCGCATACTTTTTCGTCGGGCCTCTACTTGCCATTCGGCGTTCTAACCACGATCACTGGGAGTGTAAGGATCGCGAACCTTCCACCTCCTTCCGCAGGACCACTTCGCTCCCTCCATTGTTGCCCGAAACCAAGGAATCTCCTCTCGCCACCCTCAAGTACTATTTAAGGCCAGCTTTCTACGGCCGTCAGATTCCTCCTATCCTCACTCTAAATCACCGGAATGCACCAACCTCTGTGTTCTGCGGTGGAGGACATGCCCTTTGGTGTCTGTCTCTCTCGAGACCGCAATTCCGCTCCGCAAACAGACATCCAGAGAACTGCACGCCGCCGAAGAAAGGTTTGTCCCTATGCATGCTAGTGAACCGGCTCTAATATCCCGGTTAGCTCTTTTATGGGAGCCGGCGATGGTCGTGGGCGGAGCATAGGCTCGAGTCCGACACCGCCGATCACCTTTTTGAAATGTACACACCAATCAGCCCGGAAGCGCCCGGAAGCGCCCTTGTCTCGGTTAAAAGATGGAGGACTCCAGACATTATCCGGCTTCTTGAGTGGATAGATTTACATCGGTCTAAGCCAACGGCCGCGGTGAGCACGTCTGCAAGGGTTCGAGGTAGGAAATGAGACGCTCGATGGCGACGAGAGCTAGGCAACATAGAGGCTCGAGGTTGAGTCCATGTGAAGTTAACGGAAGGAAGTGTATAAACGCGTTATTCATTCCATATGGCATAATATGAACGAACAAAAATCAAAGAAGACCTATGTATGCATTATGACGCAGCAGGGTAGGTATGTAGATATATTTCTACCGCGGCGAGTCGGGAGACTGCGTCCGTGAGCTCGGCTACGGGGTGATAGAGGAGTCCAGGAACAGTAGTGTACATGGTGCCTGTACATTCAGATAATTCCTGGACCCCGGCGTTCCTGAGCGGGACTGTGCCGTGTAATGCTACCTACCTACCTACCTCCCTACCTACCGGCGCAGTCCCGTATACCTTACAACGTCGATCGGAACGAAATTTCGCGATGCATTCGGCGCGGGTTTGGAGATAACCAGCGACCGTACCACATCGTGGCGTCGCTCCGTCACTTTTATTTAGACTGCTGCCTTTACAGACTTCTCCAATTGATCGTGTACCGAGGCAGGGTTTATTGCATTCGTGACCTGGATCACCGTGAAATTTTGGAGTAGCCAAGACCGCCGCCGCCCTGACTCCTGACACCCACTGGGGACATGGCGTGTCCCGTGTCGCTTCTGAGATTGCTTTGCAATCGGGCAAAGGTCCTTGGGTAGAACCGCGATAAGTGGGGGAGTTGTATTCATAACTCAAGGAGCGTGATATTTAGGAGGACTGCTGAGCACCTGACCGGAGGCGTGCATTACCAGACTCAGCAGAGATGCAAAGCAACGAATTCTAAAGGCACGCTTGTGAGACGCAGTGCGGGAACAGATTGGACAAACTTGCGAAAGTTGCCACAATTGGGTAGGACATGGGGATTGCTCGGGAGTCTGAGATCAAACGGAGCGCGGGCAAATAAGAGCCTGTACGGCTGCCAGATACTGGAACTTTGATGGGCAGTATCTTCCTTTTCAGGTAACCCAGTATTTTCCCGTGACTTGCAGTCACATCAATGATGTATCACCGATACCTCCCGCTCATCGTCCTCGACGACGGCGACGTTGACATGAAAGCTCTCAAATATTCTGGCTTTCCTGTGCAGGCCATAAAACATAGCGTATGTAACAAAGGCATTAAATTCCGGTCCCATCTCTCAAGAATCCGTGGTAAAACAGGTCCCCAACGTGGCAGGCGGGTGGCGGCAGGGAAAGGCGGGCAGTGACAAAATGGTGGGACGTGGGCGGGACAGCGCGCAAAGAATGATGCCGCAATGTCACGCGGGATGATCCGATATCTCAATAAGGAAGATACTGCCCATCAAAATCCAGAATCTGGCCAGTATCTGACAGCCGTACAGGCTCTAAGGTTCGTTTGGATTAAAATTCTAGTTGGTCGTTCTCACGCCGAAATACCTGCCCTATACCAACCAGTACCTTGACTAAAACATCACTAACTCCAACCTCACTTATGTGATACGGTGCAACTTATGTGATACGGTGCACGCGTTTGGGTTCAACGGCTCGGAAAGGCTTTCTCTCCAATTGTCACGGCGTAAATACACAGGGGAGAGTCTCTGAACAGGGATGAGGGTTGCAGGTGACGGAAGCAAAAATGCTTACCACAGATACAAACAAGGTTAGAGCCCGCAGGGTAGAGAACTGGTCGTTGTGCACTTCATCGGGGGGACTCGGGGACTCGGGGATCTGGAAGAAGAGGTGAGGAAAGAAGAGACTGGACAGTGAGTCAGAGACGGGGCCGCGGTGAACGTGAACACACTGGGGGAGGGCGATGTGGAAAGGAAACGGCAAGTGGGGTAGGCGCAGAAGATGGCTGGCGCCGGAAGATCCTGGACGCAAGATACACGCGAGAGGTCGACGATTACGGCAAGCGACTCGGAGAGACCACACCCCTAAAGCGCTTTCGGGCGCTGGTGGCAGTATATTATCTGGATGGGCGAGTGAGACTCAGCGCGGAGTGGGCGACGAAACGCACGGATGCTTACCGGAGTACGAGTTAGATCCAGCGCGGGGGGTAGGCGGTGGCTGTCGCACACCTAGCCAGGAAGGGGTCCAGCACGGGGGACATCAGGGAGGTCGAAGTTGCGAGAGAGTGAAGAGCGTGCTTGCGGAAGGGGTGGTGAAGGCGGATCGCCGCACACATCATAGGGGAGGGATAGGGCACCGGGGGGACGAGGAAGACCCACCAAGGCCCCCGGATGCGAGCGGGTGAAGGCTGTGGATGCGGGATGGCGGTGTGGAGACGGCGGGGGCGAATGGGGCGGCGTGGGGGCAGTACCATGTGAAGGACGGACATCGAGTCCACAGGGGGTCGGGGACGGTGCCAGGGATGAGTGTGAACACGCTGGGATTGGCGAGGACGACTGATGAGCGGTGATGAGTGAGACAGCGTTTTGGTGGAGGAAGACGCTCTCGTCACGTGACAATATTCGCCCAGTCAGAGGTCGCTGTTCACGGCCCAAGCTGAGGTGAGAACCGGCGGGTTACGACCTGGGTCAAGAAGGCCTAAGGGAGAACCTGGATCGATGAGTGGCCCAAAGGAGAACGAAATAAAGCAGCGACTAACCTAAGCGAGCGAGAGATTCGCCCAGCCGCCAATCGTCCACGGGCCGAGCTGAGGTCAGGACCGGCGGGTTACGACCTGGGTCGAGGCAGAACTTGAATGGGAGGACTTGGATGCATCAGTTGCGCGAAGGAGAACGAATGGAGCAGTTACTGACCTGAGCGGACGATGAAAGACGCTGATCTTGCCGCGACCGCCCGGCTACGACCTGGGTCGAGTCAGAAGGCCTAAGGGAGAACCTGGATCGATGATGGCCCGTGAAGGAGAACGAAATGAAGCAGCGACTAACCTGAGCGAGCGAGAGATTCGCCCGGTCGCAGGTCGTTGTCCACGGGCCGAGCTAAGGTCAGGACCAGATTCGCACATTGTTGTCCACGGGCCCGAGCGCGCGCGTGTTGGGTGTCACTGTCAAACTGGCGAATAATGAGCGTCGTGCAAATAACAGCGGAAATACCAGTACCAGACCCGATCCTACGACCACACCGTGACTTGACCCGCGAGATGACGGATGGGCATAGGGAATCCTGCGACAGAATGAGTTCCGTCGTCGACGCAGAAGTGGTCCGACAGACCCATCGTAAGCCCGAAATATTTCTGAAGCGTCCGAATCCGAGTCAGCTTGAAACGAGCACAGAAATCTTGAGGAGCCTTGAGAGCTTCGCCAGTCAGGAGGCGGCCGCACGACATTGCATCGCGCGGCCATCGCGGTCATTCGGTGTGAACAATACAAAGACTCCGTTTTGGCGACATGGTGGACAGTCTCCGCGTGCGAATAATATCAATATCCCAATTAGGCATTGATATTAGACGCTCGACCAAACTCGTCCAAATTGATCCTTTGCTTCACGATTACCGCCACCTCGGAATACAAATATTTTGTGAAACTTCTCATCGTGGACCACGGCCGCGGCTACAAACCTATTCTCCCGGGGCTTCCCTCTGACAGCTCAACAACTATTCCCAATTTCCACGGTGCTCGGTCCGGGCCGTCTGACAGCTCAACGAGTCTGCTGCCTGGGCCTGGATCACTCCGCGCACCTCTAGCTCTCTGACAGCTCAACCACTGCTGCCTCCTCGCAAACAGTTAGCTCGACGAAATAGCTTGACTAATGTGCCGCGTCCTTGCAGTCGTTCACTTGCGCTCTTCCCCAGTGACTTCTCCAGACGCACTCGGCGTCTTTCTCGTCTCCTCTGAGCCCCACTCGGACCAAACCAGTTGATTAGCTCTCCGTTTCTGACTCACGGCGCCAGTTGAATCGACTTAAATCAGAGACGATTCATTCCCGAAATGTGGCTACGTATCTGCCCTTGACACAACGAAGCACAACGAAGCAAGGAGATGCCGGAGGATTCTTATTCTATTCTATAAAATTGCGACTCTCTGGAGCCCATCCTTTTCAAAATGAGATCCACGGCAAAATGCTCCGGCGGTGTTGGCGCCAAGAGATCCTGCTGACCTGGCTGGCGGCGGCCGCGTTTCTCATGAAATCACTTGCCTCAAGTCCGGAGCGACTGTATAGGACCCGCCACAGACATTTATCTCCTGGATAGCGACGCCTGACCGCAAGTGTGCCGCCACTGTCGTCAATTTGCTCCTACTTGAAGCTTGCGCATTCAATTCAAAGGTGCCTGCTGTTGTTACTTCCACAAGCTTTACCCCTCGAACTACCTCAAACTACTAGTATTGTTATAATTATCTTTTCAATTTTTCCTTCTAGGCGTGTATTGGCCTTGTGTCAATCCATAACCCATACTTAATGACCCATCCCACTCACAGACTCAAAGAGCTGAAAGACACGCTCGAAACATCGAGGAGCGCAAGCACGTCGAGGCACCGTGCCCGAATCAGCGGCGCAGCATCACGAGCCACCCCGGGTACCCACGCGAGGCGAACACGCAGCAGCTCTGGTGCGGTACCGGCAGCACGATCGTCACATTCATCCGCCCGCCTACGAAGGAATGCATTTGGAAGACAGCGCGCCGCCCTCGACCGCGGCACCGTCCCCACCCTGCCCGTCGGCGCCGGCACACGTCACTCGCCCCATCATCTCGGCACCGCTAGCAGCAAGCAACAGGGTCGCCAGGGTTCCGCGAGGCCACGTATGAGTTGGACCGCCGTTTCCCGCATGTGCTTGAGCGCGATCTTGGAGTAGGCGCTTCAGCAGCTTTCTGGCACGAGTGTTTCCTGTGGTGAGTCGATTAGGCGTATTTTTAATTCCTCGGGGCTCAGATTATTTATCTCGTAGATGCAACCCGTCCTGCTCAAGGAGGGCAACCCGGTGCAGACAAGGGCGAAGCTGCACTATAGGCGAAGCTGCACTAGTACGGCGATCCCAAGAAACCGGCTGATAGACGAGGTGGTTGCGCATGCGATGTGCAAAAATGTGCTGCGCGGCAAGCGGCCGACAAAACCAGTCACGAGTGCGCACATCGACTCCTTTATATTGGTCGTCCTCGAGCGCTGACAGGTGTGCCCGGTATGACCTTCCTTTAATTTACTCGCCCGCGCCTTGATCACTCACTTACATCTTCCACTCAGCTCACCCGCTGTCTTCGACCTCCCGCGCCTCATCGTCCCCGTCTCCCCCGAAGCATGGTGGAGGCATTTTTCTAAGAAGGTCATGGGGTTCTTTACGTGTGATATCTCGCGATCGTAGACGTAGACTGGGCGCCCTGCCAGATCACGTCGACGAAATGTACGATCTCATCTGTGCACTGGCAGTATGCGACGCTCTCGCCAGGGCGGTGGAAGCGCCGGACGACGATCATCATGCTGCTCAACTGCGTTGCTGTTTATCCCTTTCCTTTACGTGCCAGGCATAGCGTGTCGTACATTCCGCTGTTCACGCCGCTAGATGCTCAAGGACGGTGCTGTAGGTCTTGGTCTTCCAGGTGTCTAATCACCTTTTGCTTACTTTCACTCTACCAAGTGCGACACAGGTGCTAGAGGACGCGGTGATCGGGCTCAGGACATCGTGGGTCCTTTTATTCACTCTCAAGCCTCGCTCGTCTACCTATAATCCATGCTCACTGAACGATAGATCTACGTCTCAAAACAGCAGAAGAGCGGCGCGCTGGCGCAGGGCGGCATAGGCGATACGGGACTTGCCCCCGCGGTTGATCTCGGTTGAAACTCATGATCAGTACATCCAAGGCTTATGCGCAACCTAGCCAATTCAAGTCGCCCAAAATTCCACCGCATCCCCCGCCGGGCGGCTCTGAGTCCTCCGAGACCTTGCGCGAGCCCGTCATGTGGGGCAAATACCCGACGCGGAGGCCGTTGACAGCAAAGTCGCCGGTTACCTTGTGGTTTCCTATTCTGCCCAGTAAACGGAAAATGTATTCTTACGGGACCAGTTGCGTGTGAATTTCATCAAAAAAAGGTCCGGCAGGAGGCCGCTAAGGTGAGAACAGACGAGAATAAGTTATGAGAGCGATGGGGAGTCGGGGATAGTACACTTACATTGTTTTAGGTGGTTCTTAAGAATATATTGAAAGAAAGGCGCATATATTCAGCATTTTGCGGCGCTGTCTTCGAAAAGGAGGAATCGAACGTCGGAGGTTGAAGGAGAGATTGCAGGCAGTCAGGAAACGTACAGGGGACGATAAAGTAATCTAAGAGTTGTATCTGGATGTGTTATAGATGTAAATCTGGCAGAAAGCTGGAAGACTACCGAGGAATGGGGGTTGAACATGACTGGCGCTGGCGGACGTGTCCCGATGTTGTCCGTGAGACGATTTCGAATTGAATGGAAGAGCATCTTTCTCTGTAAAGGGCCTCAATGATGAGGACCAAATCATACTGACCTGGGTGAGTTCAAGTGAGAGATGAAGCAGAGTGTTCACTGTCGGGGTGGTGGCGGTCAAGTCTATGCGAGAGATGGACGACGAATGAGCGATGATATCAAGAGTGAGGGTGAGTGCGTTGACTCGGAGTTTTCCTTGGGAGTATCGAATCAAGAACTCGACGGCATAATGCGCAATCCGGATTTACGCCGCTGAGGACATAACAGGTCAGTGTGAATTTAGGGTGGTAGAAGGCTCGTGGAGGTGTAGCTTCATTGGCTTGTATGGTCTTTGAACGAAGGTACTAAAAGAAAGGCGCATATGTTCAGCATTTTCCGCTGGTATCTCTGAAGGAAGGAATCCATCGTCAGTGGTCGAAGCAGAGGTTGAATGCAATGGGTTATCGTACAGGGAACAATATATTGACCCAGGGTCGTAGTAAAATGGGTTTTAGATCCAAACCTGGGACAACGTTGAGTTGGTTCCGAGGGAAGGTTGAACACGGTTTGCATGGAGGACTTGCTTCGGTGTAGCCGGTGGAACGAGTTCAAGTTGAGTGAAGCGGTATTATCGTTTGATAGTAGACATCCAGAAAGACACAAAGAAGTGAACAGTAACATAGACTGACCTGGGTAAATTCGAAGTTGCGGATTGGGCGGGATGGTTTGAACATGGCGGTTGCGGGGGTCAAGAGGGAAGTCTATGTGGAAAATAGATGACTAGAGGATGACGAATGAGCCGAGATGAATCGGAGTCGTATTTTCATCGTACCTCGACTAAGTAGACCAAGTTGAGCAATATGGACCCGGAGCTCAAGGAACCCGAGGTTGAAACAACTAGCCGCGGAGAGCGGTGAGAAAAACCTAATGGAAAGAAGGTCTAAAGAGGCTTTTAGCAAGCAGAAACAAACTCAAGAAAGAGGATTCAAGCTTGTGGAAGTCTCCAGGATGAGTTCAGCAAGGGCAATGGAGGAAGCTGAAGTTGACGGGTGGAATAGAAATGTTGACTTGAAAAGTTGAGCCAGCTGCAAGAGGACAGTGGGGAATGGTGGGGGTTGGGAGAGAGGCCTGCAACGCGGTGCTGTCGTTGGTCCCGCAGATTCGGACTGGCCCAAAACGACTTCAAATTACTTAGCCCTTAACAAGGTGCACTGATGTTGTAGCGAATCTTGTTGAAGGTGCCGAAAAATCACATCGATGTGTACGACCTGCCTGGTATTATTGAGATAGATTCTGGCGATCAAAAAGTAGATTACAACCAAAAGGGGGGAGGAATTGACAGACTTGTTCGCTTATGTGGAGGGAATATCCCATCAAGACCTAACATCTATACGCTGTACAGATTAATGCCCACAAAGTCGCATAATATTGAGATCTTCGATGTTGGATTAAACCCGATTTCCGTATCGACACAGATCACCTTGAGGCCCAGGGAGGTGGTGTCCCACTGAAGGTAATGTTCCCCAGTCATATGGAAATGTTCTCGATGCCCCTAGCATCGGGAGTCGTGTACAAGATAGAAAACGCGGGTTTTTCCAGGCATTTGAATTATTTGAATATTGAACTCATTTGAGGCTTTGTGGCCAAGCTAGAAGGTAGAAAAGTCTACGGAGAGTATCATGAAGACATTCATGAAGTTTGGAGCGAATTTAATCGCAGGAGGCAGCGCAGTCAAAGCGCAGTCAAGGAATTGGGTGAGGCGCTTGACAAAGGCTCTTGCCATTTTGGGTCATCAGCGGTTGGCCGACGAAATGCGGCTTCGGCGGTCTTCGGACGTTCGGTTTTTCAATTCCGTCGTCGCGTCGGCCACTTTGCCCCCTTAATTGTGTCGAGGTGGGGTGGTATTTGTGAGTTGCAATGTACCCAAGACACCCTATTACCCAGTACATGTATATGTACCAGACAGCGCCGGCGGCCAGGGGGGAATTACTAAGAATGCAGACGACGAGGAGCATAGAGCGATGAGATGTCTGATGTGCCGCAAGATGGCCATCAAGTATTGCTCCGCCATCAGAGAGTGGGAGGTGATGTGGCGCGTCGCTCGGCGCGTTGGACGGCGCGTCGCTTGAGAGTCGCTCGGCGTTGCTCGGCGCGTCGCTTGAGAGCCGCTCGGCGCGCGCTTAGGCGATTTGTGTTTGGTCCATAAAAAGCTAAGAGGAAAAGATAATATTTTTGTATGGCTGTTTTCTCACGATTCAAAAAATAGACTCGAAACTAGTTTATATTTGGTTGCATTTTTTGAAATCGAAAAGAAGGAGTTTCAGAACTCAAACATTCCCACCTTTTTGCCTCGCTGTTCGGCGCCGAAATACAATGCGTTTTGCGCTGCCAAAAAAACCCTGAAGAATGATACATTCTAAGCATTGTTTTGGCGGCCAGGAAAATGGTCCTTTTTGGTGTACATCTATTAGTTGAAATTGAGCCTGAAACGGCTCCTTTTCGGCCCATTTTTAGTTGGCAGGGTAAAATGTCCCTAAAAAGGAAGGTGTGTTTGCACCGCATGTTTCGCTCCCAAAAAGCCGTGGGCGACCGCTGTGCCACTGTCTGATGATAGGACTTCGAGCCTTCCACAACGAGAACATCTTCTGGAAAGCAACGCAAGAAGTTAACCAGCGTGCTCTGGGTATCCCACAAGACGTCGAGAGCAGGGTCTTGAAATAGATGACAGGTGCTCGCAAGAGCAGCCAGCGCAGGATCACCGACGACCTTCCATGTCATGTCGGTACCGGGGTCCCCAGGGTAACGCGGTGCCGGTGGCAGCACTCGAGTTAACTGAGCACATATGCGCTCCCGAATCTCGAAGATTTCGAGCGAGCGATGCATTCCTGGTGACGTGGCGTGAAGACAAGAGGTTGACAAGAAGCAAAATGCTTCACACGATCTGTCCATCGTTTGTTTGTGACAACGTTTTTTTTTTCTGCGCCCTCGCAACTTTGGATTGAAGGCCAACGGTGCAGGTTTTCGCAGCTCATTGGAGAGGTAGACCTTACTTATCGTTGGGAGCAGGAGAGCGTCGGAGAAGACGGAGACTCGGAATGCTACGATCCGATCACCGATCACCGATCACGTTCAACTATGTTGAAATCGACCCGACAAACGAGCCGTAGGGAAGTTGGCCAAGATCTTCTGATCATTCACCGCTTGCTCCACGTTCTCATTGCTGGATAATGGTAATGCTGAAGTGTGGGAATCGTCGCTAAACTGGGTCGGCATGATTTCGAATTATTATTGCGCGTCGTGTATTGGTCCCATGATTTCAACGTACAGATATTGAGTGTTTGGTAGCCATATCTAGTGGCTTAGTACCATCTCTGGGTCCCAATTGACCAAGTCGACACTGGCTTGGATTGCAAGCTAATTATTTCTATTCTCATTTTCCTTTTCGTCCAAGCAGATACAGATCGCCGCCATCATCGCCAGATCGACCCCAGGCGCCACACTGACCTGGTAGGTCTGCTGGTCCCCGAATATCTGCCGCGCATTGAAGAAATCCCTCCCAATCTGCGCAATGACCTGGTCGTTGTGCGTAATTGTCGCTTTGCGATCCAGGAAATCGCCCTTGCAGATGAGTTCAACCTCCTGGCCGTCAAAATTCTTGAACGTAGCGCTCATTATGCTTCCTATTGCGCGGACGCATGTGAGCGCTGGGTGCACAATTGTCCGCCAAATCACGTACCGAAAAGTTGAAAATGCCCCTTGACTGTCATCAGCACATTTCCCGCTGGATCTTCAGCCTGCAGTGTCTTGTGAATATGGAAATGTTTGTTCTTGAGATCAAACAGGTGATTTCCTGTGGTATCCGTAAATTCTGTCGTCGGCCTCGTCAGCACGGTACATACAGCGCTTGTATGGTAAGTACGAGCAAACACACCTTTCTTGTCCGACCAACTCAACGCTTTCCCCTGGCACCTGATGACCACATTCCCGAAGTGGTCCTTGACTGAGAAATCGTCTCCGCTGAAAGAGAAGACTTTCTCCTTCAGAACTAAGGTCATTTGTTGCTGTGCGCAGAACTGGGGGAAGATGCCAAGTTGCGGGGACGGTTGGAGGTACTGCGCCATGCTGGAGGGGGTTAAGGTGGAGTCTTCCGCGTGTAACTTAAGCACCGTGTGGGGCTATGCCAATTGTTACAGCCTCGCCGTGATACACTGCCGTTCGGCAACTCCGAACAAATGTTCTGAGTCATCTGTTGGCGACGTCTGCTTCGGTCCTTTTTTCCCCTAAAGACGATGCCAAGTTTCGCAACATTGAGAACGGGTTGTGTGAGAGTCGCTAAGTAACGTGTTAGGCCGCGTCCCCCGACGGAGGCCTTTGGCCAATTTCCCTATGACACGTGACCGCGTTCTTTGCCTGTGTTTCCTTCCGATCTTTATTCAATTGTTGGCATCGATTTGTTGACATCGATTTCCTTCGCTCCTCCTACCATCACCACGCCAAGTCCAAACGAATCTGTGCTGGAATGATGGACATCGAGACCTCCTTACAGCTGTTTCGGAAAAAGAATACGGTTTTGATGAAGTGGTGCTGCTCGTCTTGTGCTTACCTCTGTTTACCGATTGCTCCAAGATTGCTCCACTTCAACGACGTCATGTTGCCTGGTGGCTCAAATATTTCCTCTGTGTTTCCTCTGTACTGCCTAGCGGCACCCGGTAATTGCTGTGGGATGCAGATTAGAATGATTTATTTGAGCTGGGATGGTTCTGGTACGGTTTCGTTCAAGTGTCGTTTGGGTTTCGGAGCATCGGCCTTCAGAACCGAGGATCAAATTGTTAACAAAGGTAAGCACCAATCGAAGAGCACCACTTGATCAAAACCGTATTCTTTTTCCGAAACAGCTGTAACACCCGTCGCGAATATAACACACGCCGAAGGTCTCTGGTTTGAAGACTGTGGGCTAATCATCCAGGCAGAAACGACACTCTTCCGTGTCTCCCGCGACTTTCTCGCGATGCGCTCTACAGTATTCGCGGACATGCTATCCATGCCCACTCCGGTAGACGCCGAACTGATGGAAGGGTGTCCGTTTGTGCGCCTCCCCGACGCCGCACGGGACGTCACTTATTTTCTGAAGGCCCTGCTGTACTCCGAGTAAAATCGGTGCCATTTCAGCTTGTGAACACCATTCTGATTTATTTCCGCAGGTTTTTTGAGCCTTTGCCAGCCACGCCCTCATTTCCCTTCATTGCCAGCGTTCTCCGCATGAGCCACAAATACGAGGTCGACGTGCTGCGTAGACGCGCTCTCCTCCATCTGTCCTCCCAACACCCCACCACGCTGGACGACTGGGACGCCCTAGGGCAGAAATACAAGGGGGCATATGACGAGTTTCTTCTCGAGCTCATTCTGCTTGCACGCCAAACATCCGCACTATGGATCCTTCCCGTCGCGTTTTACACCACTTGCACTCGCGTAGACCCTGAAGTTTTAGTTGCTGATGCAAACGGTCACGGCCTTCCAGCTACAGACGTAGTTGCTTGTGCGCGAGGTCTGCGATATCTGGACACCACTGCCACCTCCGCCATCTTGGATTTCCTCAATCCTCGCCCAATTCCTGGATGCCTACTGCCTGATTTCTGTGCGCAGAACCGAGGCGCGAAACGCTCAGCTGCAGAATAATGGCGGGTATATGAATTTGAGGGTTGGCCGCCCACATCCATTACACGCTCCCCGAATATAGCCGTTTTTTTCCCGCTCTGTTCCCGCAATTCACTAACGTTCGAGACTAAAGGTTAAACCCTAAGCACTATCTTGCTAATCATTCCGAAAGATCTACTCCTATTGTTACATCGTCTCCTGAAGACCTGTCCCTCTACCGGTGCGCACTATGCGTGATTTTCCCCAAGAGCTTGTGGAGCAACATCGACGACGTCGCCGGCACAGCGGATATCGCGGCATGCGGCGCAGCGAGACCGGACACTTGCAGATCCCGACGGGGCTCATGCAAATCGGCTTCATCCCATAAAGCTCTGTCTTCAGCTACCCTCCGCAGTCTCCCCAGAGCAAATAATTTCCAGCTCGCACTCGCCGCACTGGTCGCGCGCTTCGGAGATACGGGTATCGAATTGGAGCTCATTCTGGCGAGCATGATACTAGTTCAGGTTGTAGCGGTTTTCATTTCCGGCTTACCTCTGTTTACGCATATGTGGTACCTCTCTCCGCGGGTTTGGTGATGAGATCTGGGGTCTTATCGAATCCACGCCATACCCACTCCCAGCGTCATTCGCTTGACCATCCCCAAACTCTCACCACCGCGTCGATTGGAGGATACCATCGAGACGTATTTTCAGCGCTTCGGCGCCCACATCACCTCCCTCTCGCTGAATATCTGGGTCATAGGCGGACTTTGTACGCCGTGTATCTTCCTCTCGGCCCCTCCACCATGCTAAACTTTTAAAACAGCCACCCGGAACTCCGAATGGCGTGTTATCGCATTGACTCCTGCCCTCGAATCGCTTCAGCTCGCACGGCAATACCCAAGAGAATTCCCGACGACACTGACGACGATGCTGGCCTCGTCGAATGTCACGTCGCTCGTGCTGGAAATTCGTCCCTGCCCGGTGGACTAGACATTTCTCGATGAATTTCTTGCGTCGGAGCAGTTTAAACGCCTGCAGCGTGTTTCGTTCGTCGACTGGATGGATGAGGAGAATGTGTTGGCGCCAGAGGCGGAGATGGAGCTGTTGATGCCGTAGAGCATGGCGCGGGAGATCGTGGTGATTAGATCCTGCGAGCCAAACGGTGAGTGAATAACCGCTCAGCCAGTGGTAGCTATTCCAAAATTCAACTGCGAAGTTAAAAATCGTGGATGTTGGCTTCCTTTATCCAATGCTCATCATTAATATTGTTTCAACAGGAATTTTCAGCACCTGGTACATCGCTGGGTTCTCGTTCCTCATCCTGCTTCCTCAGCCTCCTTCCGCGCTTGAATCGCAGAATTCCATCCCGTGGCAATCACATCGCGTTGGCCCTCCTAATCCTAATTTATCCAATGTGATGATAACGACAGGCCACATCGACGAGATACAATACGCGGGGAGGGTGTTGCAGATGTCAGATGTCGGGATGTCTTCGAAGATGAAGCGGTGCCCTGGACGATGTAGTGCAGAGCAATATACATAGAATGCAGGGAAAAAAGCCCGCAGATGAGGGAGCGCGACGTTTCTAAGTACCGAGATTAATATGTGGACGATTCGGCCGATAGTTAAAAGCAAACGCAGGGCGGTTGTGACGACCACCGCCTGTACAGTTGCGAGGCGGTACAGCCGCCGGTGCGGAGGCCCATCATGCATATAATGCGGATGGCTGCAGGAGAAACAGTGAGACTGGAAGCACAGGCGACTCCTGACACGATTAATATTCAAGTCCTGGGCGAATCAACCCGATATGTCCAGGCTTCAAACGAGCTCATCCCGCGAGCGGCGCGATACTGTATTTTTTCGTTCAGATCGACAGGGGGGGTGATGCGTGACAAGTTCAACCGATTCGACATTTCGACAACGGTCAAATTTTGGCGTGACACCTCGAAAGTTTCAACATTTCAACCCAAAATTCTGTCTTTTTTGCACTTTTTGGGCAGTTTGGTGACCTGCGTGACAGCTTGGAGGTCCGACAGAGGCCCGAGTGACATGTGACCTCGACCAAAATTCGACATCGACAAGGGGGTGCGTGATGCGTGACTGTCGATCTGAACGAAAAAATACAGTATATTAGTATATTTGTCCACGCGGAAACGAACCGTGGCTTAAATTCCTGGGGATGGCTTGAATAGAATTATATTAGACGCTGTATCTTGTCCCACGGCAGAGTTTGTTTGCAATCCAGCTGGTGAACAAAACCTTGGATCGCACGGAGGCGACGGCAGACGATTTGAGGAGGCACGGCAGGCTCGGATTTGCGATACGTAGGCTCGCGCCGCGCGCGGTGAATTTCGGCTTGGATTCATGCGGTTTGGATTCTTGGCGCGGGGGAGCCTTGAGTCCAAGTTGATAATGAAAGGGGGGAATGGGAAAGAGGGTGTAGGGTGTGGGGTGTAGGGTCCGAGCTGGTTAGGCTAGAATTCGGCAGCCCAGCAGGATATTGAGGTGGGCGGTTAATTGGGACTTGACGGAGGAGAATCGTTCATGGAAATGAAGGCGTTCGGATTTGCGGCAATTCGTTCGCGCATGAGATACTGTGGAAGCATCAACGAGGAGTCAGGACCAATTTGAGCGGGTGGTATACTACCAATCCAGTGACTGAATCGAAGCGGAATTGGAAAATTACCAAAGCGAAGCAGGCGAGGGAGCGCATGGGCAGCGACGCAGGAACAATTAGCAGCGCTTGCCGCATGATGCACCCACTCCGAGATGGTTGAGTTGTTGGAGCGGCGCTTTTCCGCCATCTAGATTTCTTTTATAGAGGAACAGGCTAGAGAGAGGATCGCTGGAATCCTCCTTTTGATAGGAAGTCTCTTTCAGAGGGCCGCGAATAGATTCGGAGCGAAGAAACCACAGAATCGAGCCGGTCGGCGGAGGCGACCCTGGAAACCAACTGAAAACGCAGAACACCCAAAGCGCATCCATCAGGAAAATGTTTTCTGGCTAGCCGGACCTGGCACCGCTGGCGCACCTGGCGCACCTGGCGAGGTTGAGCGCCAGTACTGCCAGTTCTGGAAATCTTGCCAGATTCGTGTTCGCCGCCAGAAACTCTTATGTGGCCAGAATTTACCAAGCTCTTAGTCTAGCGGTTGCCTGCACTTTCCCCTATGCTTACCCGTAATGTGTGGGGCCTAGAGCTCATCAATGTATATATAGTAAGTCGCGAATTTACTACACTTGAGCAACACTTGAGCGCCTTTACAAATGATGAGGCAAATTGTGCTCGGAAGGATCACGCACGTGGTGAAACGCTCTTCGATTCCTCGGTGGCTCAAGGTTCAGAAATCAAATGTTTCAAATTTCGCCTATGGTCCGTGCGCGATCAACGATGGCGCAATCACCACGTGCATGTTCGTGGATCCGCAGCGCCTCTCTCTTCTTTCCCACTTCCCCCACCTCCCACTCTCGCTGCTTCACGGGCCTTACCCCCGCTCTTCCTCGCGCACCGCCCGCTCCCACACACCCACACATTCACAAGATGGCCCGTCGACCCGAAACACCAAGCCGCCGGCAAAGACAGGCCGCATGACCTTGAGCTGCCATCAAGCAGAGCACTCCATCGACCAAAATTACCTCAAATCGCAACGTCCTTTGAACACTTCGATCCCTGTGCATACCCTAGAGTCCCTCGCGCAGTAAACCATCGCCATATCCTCAAGTCCCTCCTGTGGTCAATCACGCTTTGCGCGCATTGTGCAGTCGCGCCACAACTCAATTCTATCCCTGGCGGTGTTTACGTCTCAAGACCTCAAGCCTCCCCTGGTGAACACCGCTTCGTGTCCCCTCAAACCTCCACTGACCAACGCTCCGCGTCATGCGCTGCCTAACAACCCCAAGAACGGTGGCAACCGGCCGAGTTTCAAGTCCTATCAACGACGTTTCAAGTTCAGATGGCTGAACAAGACTCGCTACCCAACATCCCCAAGAACGTGGCAACCAGCCGAGCTCCAAGTCATATCACATCTCAAGTCGTCCTCGAATGCCTGAAAATCCCAAGTCTCATTCTCCAGCCCTTCCAATATCCGCGATATCCCGTAAGTTTTGCGCGTATTCTGATCTTTGTGTTTTATCAGCCGCAGATCTCATCGCCGCGGACGTTTCTGGTCTGTGAGTGTCTTAGGGTTAGTTGTAGCAGTGTAGAACACTTCAATTCAATATTTGATACCCTGTCCTACATTTGTGTGAATTAAGAGAGCATCGATTGAACTGGCATGGCACGCAGATTCTGGCGAAGCTATTAAAAACTGGCGTCGAACTGGCGCCAGATATATTTCTGGTGCCGGGTAAGAAATTATGCTCGAGCTGGCGCCAGCTCGCATTCTGGCGCGTTGGCGGCGCTGGTGGGGCTGGCGCCAGCTCTGCCAGCTCAAAAACATTTTGCTGATGTCATTTGTTGGCTGCCTGCATCCGTCTCGAACTCTGAGAGATCACAGACACGCTCGGACACGCGCCAGAGCACGCCAGAGAGGAACAAAGGCCAAGCGAGAACCATCGGAGTCTGGACCGTAAAAGCGTCGACGAGGTTGCGACGGGCGGATGATCCGAGTCATGTGGATTGGAATTCGAGCCGTTACAAGTGAATCAAGCTCAAGGGCGAGTGGAAGAGCAGAGGCTGCAGAGCGCAAGTGCCAACAAAGTGCCAAGCAGACGACACGCACGGTGCCAGTCTTTGACATTTCGCCCTTGGATTCGTGACTAAGCATCTCCTTATTTGGAAGGCTGATTTCGGCAGCTCTCGGCGCCTCTCTCGCAATTTCATTCTCCGACCATTCACCTATTCTTGCCTCTCACCACCACCACCACCAGGTGCCACTCCGGTCATAGCTCCCCCACATCCCCATTGCCCTCCAGCGCGGATACACCCCTGGTCGCCGTTCCTTAAATGGTAATGCCCTTTTGGGAACGGCATCCCGGCGGTCAACGGCAGGCTTTGCGGCAGAGCGTAACATTTTTTTGCAAGTCCAGCGTGTATGAGGGAAATTCAAGGCTGTTGAATTAAACATTTGAAAGGAATGAGAGGTATGAGAACTGGGATTTTCAATGTAGAAATTTGCCGCTCTGTTTCGTGGTACAAAACGGATGGCTGTGTCTAGTGATGTTCTGGCTTGGCTTGGCTTTAGAACCCTGACTTTGGCTTGGCTTCCGCTGGCTTGGGCTTTAAATTCCTCAAGCCAAAGCCAAAGTCTCGGGAGCTGGCTTGGCTTGGCCTGGCTTTGGCTTGAGCCCTGGCTAGAGGCTAGAGGCTTTCCCATGTTTTAAAATATTGCAAATGGTTGGGAAAGTACTAATGTACACCCTAATACCGTGTACTGTACTATTTCGACCGAATGTTCAGGTGACAGGTGACAGAGGGTCATGAACTGAACATTTTTTGGGCTCAAATAGGGGTCAAAACTGTCAAAAATCCTCGGCCGGCACTTGCTGGCTGTCCATTTATGGTAATTTTAAGACTGGAAAAATGAATTATACGCAGAGGAAACGGTCAATGGAGTGTCCGCATGACTCGTTCTCCGCTGTCACTACGTCTTCCCCTGGCAACGTCTCTTTTTCGTGTTCGCCATCGTGGGTGTGGGATTGATGGTACGCTAGACTTCTCTCGTCGCTCCTCTGCGCCGTGGGGTTTGAAACCCGCTTCCTCCTCCCCTCTGCAAGTCGTATTGATCTTGGGATGAGTATGCGAGCTAATTTGTTAACGCCCTCCTCCCCACAATATTTACACCTGTGCCCGCGTCGAGTTCCGCACCCTCGTTGACGACGGGACTTGGCTTTTCGCTCTAACTATCTGATCTGATAACCGGGGGCCAGGTTGGCGTTCTAGCCATATGTGCGATTCATTTGGATACCCAAACAAATTAAAGTGTGCATCCCGCTTAGTTTGCGGCGCATCTCAATAGAATTTGACATTTGGAACGTATCTATGGCTTGCAGCATGTCAATACGGCCATTCCGTCCCTCTCGAATGAATGAACCGCACACTATACGACGGGTAGGGGCGTCGTATATGAAATTTGACTAGTTGGAACATTTTTTCCCAAATGGTGCACGATCATTTTTCGACAGTGTTGACGCGACACAAGGATAAAACAAGCCAACTCACCCGAGGCTGAATACTGTAAGGGACGGCTACGCCATCGTACTCTATACAGCATGTGAGAAAATGGCGTGTCGATCCGACCTTGTGAATTTGTTGCCACTTCTGTCCCGTTAGCGCGACCATGAAAGCCGACTGAGAAGTTAGAACTCGGGCTTGGTGCACCAGATCTGTCGAGAGTTGAACAGGCACCGCGGCCCCCTGAATTTCAGCCTTTCTACTTGGTTTACGACTTCATGGGGTACATGGTAGGACGTACTAGAAAACAAGGGCGTCCTACAATTCAACGAATCATTCAAGCTTGCGTTGGTGGAACACATGAAATAACTTACTCGCTTAAGTTGGAACGCGGAGGTCCTGCGGGTTGCTGAACGCGTCCTGGGTAAACTTGAAGCAGCTCGCAGATTGGAGTCCCAGTCCGTATTGATTCTATCCATCCTTGCTTTCGCCCGTGCGCAGCACACGAACCAAAAGCTAACCCACGGGTGCACCGCTGCAATTCGTACGCTTCTGCATTCCGAAATGGTTGATCGACCGCCTTGGCGTTCGACTCACCGCGTCCGCTGGCTGAGCTTCTTTGGTTTAAGCCGGTCGGGATTCGATTCCCTGCGTCCGCCTTTGATGGCCGCAACAAAGTTTTTTTAAGAGTGCGAACGAAAGAGGTTTACGCACTGGCTCGAAAGAAAACTGGGAGCGTTCTTTGGAAGCCGAACGCGGATGCCGTGCGCCGCTCCTTGTTGAAATATCTACGCATTAATGTTCGAAGAATCAACACGGAAATAGAACGCAGCCAGATTACTGTGAGTTGTCACTGCCTTTTTCGCCGCAGACGTTCTGGTGACAGTTCTGCACTCCATTTTCAAACTCCGACGGTCCGGAGGTCCGCGCGGTCCACTGTCACCAGAACGTCTGGGTTAACGAGACAGCACGGGATCTTGTTTCGCACATGATAACTCGAGCTAAATGGATCAGTCCCGTCTTCCACAATATCGCGCACCTTGAGGAAGGGTTTGAATTCCGTGGTTAGATACCATGACCAAGAAATGTAGCAGTAGGATGGCGGAGAAAGGAAAAAAAAATCCGCTTTCACGGCCACCCAAAACCCCAGCTGGAATCGGACCAGGTATTCCGCGTGAAGTATCCCTCCGCGGAACCTAACGCGAGCGCAAGCATGCCATATGCTAAGGGAGCTTATCCCAGTGGGGCGATTGAGTATTAAGCCATGAGTTGTTTTATGCGCGTGGACTTGCAGTGTAACTGCGTAAACTCGGCTCACGGCGAAGGACAGGGATTCGCCTGCACCTTCTAAAGAACAGTCGGGAACGGTGAACACAGAGGCCTTGCCGTCCTGGTGAACGGCCCTGCCTGGATTCGGACCGGGCTTTCCAGCTTCAACCCAGAGGGACGACGTGGGGCGAATGCGCCCAGGTCAGGGAGAAAACTGAATCAGCGGGCGTCGGGAGTTACAATCGCGAAATGACTGCGCACCTTCACGGGGCCAAAGTTAGGTCAATATCTGGCTGACGGGAGCAAGCTTTGACATTCCGTGGTCAGACTGTTTTGTGCTGAAGATCGGGGTACGAAGAAAGACAGCAAAAAGAGAAAAGATACATCAATCCTCCGTTAATGATAATGCAGCGAATGTATACCATGTGCCACAGGTTCTTATTCATGTCCTGAGAGATGTTGGGGTGTGCAATCAAAATGAGACAACGTACTGAGTTGGAACGTACGAATCATCCATGCCAAATCCGTGGACGCACAGAAATATGGTGACGGTGTCTAATGTAGAAGATGAGTGAGCGTCAAGGCAGGGAGGAAACGCGCGCGCGGTACAGCAGCACCGCACTGCGAGTGGAATTAAATTGCGTGGATACTGATCTGCCGCTGCTGAAGAAGTTGTTGGATGTGCGTGGTGAGATGCTCGGGGAGAGATTCGGCAGTGTGGCCCTATAAGACCCCGCCCGGAGTCGAACCGGGTGATTCTGCGTGAATTCCACTTTCAATGCCGCAGATGCAGCCAAGGCATACCAAAGGCCACTGGGTCTTATTCGGAATTCCTGGCAAGATGGTCACCTTGAATCGGAACAGCAAACAAACCTACAAGTGGGCTCTGCGGCTACCGAGTTCTCACGCTAGGCAAGGTGGTCGTCTCCCTAGGGAGAGTGACGCGTCGAGTTGTTGCAGAAATCGACCTGGAGAATGATCAGTAAAAGGAAAGCAGTTTTGCGCAAGACCCCGCCGGCAGTCGAACCGAGAACTTCCACATGAGTTGAAGGGATTTATTCCGAGCTGACGCGGATGGGTACCGAACGGTCCGAGGTCTTACTAGCAGTCTCTTGAGGTAACCAGGAGGTTGTTTGAGCCCAAATTCGACGCGACAAAGTGGAACTGGAAAGCCAACGAGAACTCGATGAAGCGTTCGCCGTAGAAGTCCCGCTGCCAAATAAAGGGTGTGAAATGGATTCTCACATCCCAGGCCGAGCGCCGCTAGGTCTCTTGGCGGCTGACGGAAGAATTCTGAGTCCGTGGGCGATTTCCACGTGGTGGTTCCAGAAAAAAAAATTAGGCCAATGGGAAGGAAGTGTGGACCAGGGAATAACGAGCGTCGGTGCGCATAATAGTGTTGAACTTGGCGTGTGTTGTTCGAGACACAATGGCGGTATCTCGTTGACGAGGGTGGTGGCAAGAGGAAAGCGGGGAAATCAAATTTGATCCGTCCGCACTGCCACACGGCGCTTCTTCCCTTCGACGACGACAATCTCGCCGCCTCCAACCTCTTGCTTCCCGACTGCGGCGTCGGCGAGGCCCTCCGCGTGTTATTATATGTTCATTAACCACCTCCGCCGCACCTCCAGTAGCAAATCCTAGGCACCTCTTTTCCTCGGAGCGCACTGGGCGACTCGGGGAGGGATTTATCAGCGACCGAGTCCCTCTCCCGCGCTGATCTGGGCACTCCTCTCGAGTGGCGCATTGGACGACCATGTGGTATAGGTGTCTCGTTTCCTCACCCTAGCTTCGTGCCGCTCTATAATAGCGTACACCGTTTTTGTGCACCTCCCTGGCCGGTCTCTAACGCAACGAGGAACAACGTATACAGCCTTACGGTTAGGCGATGTAATGCATGGTTCCTGGTGCGTCCTCATATTTCCATCCCTTGGTTCTTTTCCTTGGACCCACGTTAAATCCAAGGGGCTCAAGCGCGGGTGGGATTGCGAGGGGGAAAGCTAGCTCGGGTCACGAGAAAGGCAGGGAGAAAGGTTGCGATGGGATGGCGCCAAGGGTTATGCAAAAGAGCAGGTTTTGAAGCTGGCGTTGGCACAGTTCTCGGTGCGTCTTCCCGTCCTTGGTTCTTTCCTTTGTCTCAAAGACGAAATACCGCGGTGGATCATTCATCCCGACGCGTCGCTGCGATTCGCTCAATCGCCCCTCTGCGCTTGCGGAAGGCGAACGCATGTGCACGACCTAGTCTTCCCCTCCTCGCGCCCCGTTCCTCTTTCCCCTTCACGTTCCACCAAGTACTGACAACGCTGGCCCCTAGATTCTACGCTGTTCTCGCGTCTTAGTCTACGCGCCTCTCGTGCGCCGATCCCATGTCCGCAAACGCACACCCCCTCGCTCCTCGCACGATCCACGCGATCCGGCCGCGCGTCGTCGCCGCGCCCACCTCCCTCGAAGACCAGACCCACCCGCGTCGTCGCCTCATCCTCGTTGCGCGGAGAATCGTAAGGTTCATTCGTCCAAGCTCAAATCCGTGTTAAAGGCAAGAGCATCGGGCGCGGCTTGGATGGCGCTGGGGAAAGCTGGGGCGCGGGAGGAGAGCGGCAGGGAAACTGTTTGGGATGGGATACCCCGGAGCTGGAGTCGGAAGTGGGCGGGTGCGCCGCCGCAGCATAGGGTAGAGGCAGGGGTACAAGGAGAACGCACATCGCCCGTGTTGCAGAGGCACGGACGTTTCCCCTCTGCTTCATTCATACCCCTGTGTCGATGCCCGGAACTAACGTGTCCGTCATACATCCCGTAGGGCCTCCCGCTGCGCGATCTTCGTCGGCAAAGCTTACCAGGAGCGTAACTGTCGACGCGCCACCCACGAAATGCCATCTCGCCGCTTTATAGCACCAGATACGCCGCTGTTGATGGGGCGGGACGACCCGCATTCCGCATGTGCGGTACCCTGTCCCCTTGCCTGACACGCTTCGTGTTTTGCGAATCGCCCGCGTTGCTGGGTGCTGCGTGTCGGGCGTCGGGTGTCGGATGGCGGAGAATGCTGAGCCTGGCGGAGGAGGTACGTACGTTTCCCCTTCGCTCCATTCACTGCCCTGCGTCAATGCTCGAGACTAACGTATTCTCCCTCCCTGGCCCAAAGATTAGCACGCTGCGCCTCAGCGCGGAAGGTGTGTGTGTCTCTTTGACGGGTTCTCCCCGTCTCCAATCCCAAATTAACGTAAAGTTCCCACCGTTTTTCCCAGTCAATCCACGCTGCGCGAATGAATCCTCCCTCAGCTTCTTGAGAGGTACGCGCCTCTGTTTTCATTCCCTTTGTTACTAGTAACTCCAACTGATCGAAATTCCATTCACAGCGCGAATAGGCCGCCCGAGGTATTCAAGCCCTCCATCTAACTTTGCCAGTCGAGGGTATATGTAAGCCGTCGTTTAGATTCGATACGAGCGCGCACACTTTACTAACGAGAATCCCACAGGTGGTGTATTTGAAAACTTTATATTCAAAACTACGTGCGTACATCGGGCGGTACGGACTCGGAAGGTGGAAGGGAAGGAGTAAAGGAGAGGAGGGAAGGGGGTGCCGAGGAGGAGAGAGGAGGAGAGGAGAGAAGAAGAGAGAGGGTGTGGGATGCGGTACCGTGCGCACAGTGTGTGCGCGCCAGCAGAACCTGCAGCGCTGGGCGCGGGGACTCGACCCGCGGGGAGTCGACGCGCAAGCGCACAGCAGCATGTGCACAAGCCTGAGCAGCTGCGCCACCGCCGAGCCGAGTTTGGCGCAGTCTGCACTCGCCTCGACGGCGCGCGCCGGTGCGGCGGTGTGTGGGGGTTACCGCGGCGTATACGACGGCGGGGACAGGACATCGATTCCGCAGCGTCCGCCGCCGGCAAGAGGGGGATCGGAGCAGATGGACGATTCGAAGGTGGGTTCTTTTCTCCTTGCTTCGGGCTGTTCTTTCTCTTGCGTCCTATCTACTATTTCATTTCGAGAGTGATCCATTCCCTTCATGATACCTCTTCGTGCACATTTTCCCTCCCTTTCTTTCCGCTTCATGTCGACGATTCATTCACTGACTGAGAACATCCAGCTCGTCATCGGCGTCGCGATTTTCGAATTCAACCACCGCCCTGCGTGCCGCATGGAGTACAGAATTTGAGCGGTGGTGCAGTGTTTACATGTAGGAAATGTTAATGTTTAGTGAAGGGCGGGACGGCGTTTTTATTAAGATAACAAACATCGGAACCAGGAAATATTTAATACAATCGATTGTCGTTGCAAAGACTGGTCCGACCCGCGTGGTTGAGAACAAATGTTGAAGACCGGAGAACCACTGCTAAAGTCATTTCGTGGAACTTTGAATGACTTGTAACGCACCTCCATACCGAACGGCGCATCGAGGGAGCCAATCCGCGAGTGAATACTCGAAAATAACGACAGATATCCTACTGCAGAAGCAAGCCAGAGGCGTGCCAAGGTAGCCGTTTCTGACGGTGAATTTCTAAAGATTCATCATAGGCCGAGAACGAGCCGATGCCGACATTGAGGAAGGTGTAAATGGACGATTTCACGACCGTTTAGCCGAGGCACAATCCATAACTCTGTCAGGTGGGATCGTTAGCTTTGATTTTGATTTGATTTTGAATTTCACTTTTGTAACTACATGCAGCCTTAAGGGCTATGCTAGTTTTACTCTACTGTGGGTATGGAGTTGAGTTCGTCGTAACGACCTAGGCGAAGGCGAGCTTTTGAGGAACTTCTCAATCAGGATTGGGTATTGGGAGCTGAGATCAGTCCGCCGATCGTCATCTCGAGGACACGAACGCAACAGCCAGAATGCCGAATGCTTTGAAACCAACGGAATGTACCTGACATCCTGGGCTACAGGCGGCGATGAAGTTGACGTGGGCGGTGTAGTTGACGGCGCAGACAAACAACTAACTCGTCGAGACTCGAGACCCATGATGGGCATGACATCTATGGTGTACAAGGGAAACGCCCCAAGTTGGCCCCCAACCACGAGATTTTCTCTCTGACAGGATGCAGCCAAAGGTGAACTTTCTATGAGTGAGAGTCAGCATCCCTCGTAAGGTCGTCGCGTGGAAGTATTTCGACCTGCAACGCACCTCCATACACGGTGTCCAATTCCCAACCTGCAAATCAACCGACAGTAATTGTACACCGGGTGTGTGCACAGAAGATGCTACAGGTAATAACTGTGGTTAGCCTAGAGGGAAGGCGGTGGTCGCGCGGCGACGTCGGCGATTCGAAGGTGGGAATGGCAAGTGCTGCACCCTCAGAACCCACAGAAGGGATCTATAAACGGGAGTAGCGGAAGAAAAAAACGAGTAGCCGCACCTAGAAATATGTCCTATACGACAGCCCCCCTGTCGTAGATATCATCTACCTAGGTAAAAAAGCCCCAAGAGAAAAAAACTCAGTCCTCCACGGCAATCTTTCTTTCGCGTCGCCTGCCTCACCTCCTGTATTCCGCAAAAAAAAAGTATATTTTCTCACTCTTACGTAGAGGGGGCAAAAAAAAAGACCCCCCGTTCCAATCATATACTGTACTGCAGGAAGGTGGGGGTCCGATTCCCTACGGAGACGTATATGGGGGGTCGAGCGTTTTTTGCCCATTGTCCGGGAAAACCAGCACGTATATAATTTGCCGCGGGAGACTAGAGTTGAGGCAAGACGCGACACGCGGTGGGTTCGAATTTTCGGGAAGATTCTTGCGTCAATATTTTGAATCTTGAATGGGCTGTGCTGCTCAAATATCGGTAAGAAAACGTCAGCCAAAGTATATGAGAACCAGTCTTCGAGGATCAATGGCGATCATCCCGGTCGCTTTAGTTGTTCATAGTCTACCGCGGGAAGGCGAGGGTTCGAGTCCCTCCGAAGACGTACGCGCAGCAGATTGATTTTTTCGTCCGCTGTGCGTGGAAGACCAACAAGGATGTTGTATTCGGGGAGAGTGGGATTGAATCGGACTACGCCAAGGAAGAATTGCGGTGGAGTTAAGCAAGATCCAGGATTCCGAGTTCCAGAATACTGAAAGCTCTCCATAAGAGCTGGCCGACAGAGTACAAGAACGAGTCTTCGAGGATCAAGGCGATCATCCCGTTCACCTTCATACGGGATATTATGCGAGTTTGATGCGGGAAGGTGAGGGTTCGAGTCCCTCCGAAGACGTGTGCGACCGATGAGTCAGCTTTTTTTCGTGCCTGGAAGGACCAGGAAGGGAAGGTGAGGGTTCGATTCCGTCCGAAGACGTTCATAGGTCGGACAGAATACTGATTTTTTTGCCCATTGTGTGGGGAAGAGTAGCAAGTATCTTGTTCTTGGGAACTGTGACTGAGCCAGACCACATTAAAAAAACGCCCGTCGTGCGTGGAAGACCAGCAAGTATAGCATGTTCAGCTGCAGGAGACTGGAGTTGACTCAGTCGAGGCAGACTACGCCAAAGAAGGATCGCTGGAGCTACAAAATCCAAGAATTACGAGTGCTGAAAGTTGAAAGCTCTCCATAGAGGATTGACCAACGACCCAAAAACCAGTCTTTGAGGTCCAGCGGCGCTCTTCTCGTTTGCCCGAGACCGAGACGTTGGCGTCCGTCCAAGTAGTAACGGCAGGTGGGTTTGATTCCCTCCGGAGACGTCTATGCCAGTGCGGTGTCGCGGAGTTTTGGTCATTTGAGCCTCAGAGCTTCGGTCTGGTTCACGCGGAGAAAGAAAGTCCAGAGATTCAAGAGCAGAGACTGGATGGAATCTTCGCAAAATGGCGAGATTTTTTGCGTCATTTGAAAGGTTTCACAGGCGGAGTTTCACATCTTGGATGCAGGGAGTTTCGTTTTATTCTACCAGAGTAAGAACGGCAGAGAGGAATCCCAGGTACTGTAGCGTCGCCAGTTGGCAGTTGCATTTCGAGTCGATTTTCAGTAAGATTTTCAGCAGATTTTCCTAGAGGTTTTCCGCATGAAGAATGGTTCACTCGAGATTTTGCACGAGAAAGTAGGGCACGGGGAGCGTCATCGCGGACCAGCCCTAGGAGTCGACGAGCGCACGAGTTGTAGTTGGTGGTAAACGGCAACCCCAGCCGGACAAACCCGAGCTTTGGCCCGCCAGTCCTAGCCAAGCACGGCGGCACAGCCACGTCGTATCTTTCTCTCCTGCCTCTATTGGAGTAAGTGCTGTTAGGCATCACGGACAAGCCGCCAGTGTAAACCAGTGCATCGTAGCACTCTGTAGAATCATGAGTAGCCTTGTAGAATGTACTGTAGTATTTCGACCAAATGTTCAAGTGACGGGTGACGGCAGGTCGTGAACTGAACGAATTTGGTACATGTAACGGTGACACTCGCTGGATGAACACATTAATTTTCAGGGTCGTCAAAGGGCGTAAAAAGGGTTTTTGAGCTCAACTAATTCTGATAAAAAAGTGCAAAAAATTCGACGAAAAAAAAACTAGTGCTCCTCCCATGCAGGGCCCTGGTAACGACGAGCAATAATCTTCGTACGCTGTCCACGCCCGAGAGCAACGGGCTCGGAATCGACCTCAGAGTCCGACTCGTCGTCTTCAGCATCCGATGCCTCGGCAATCCCAGATCGAGTAATTCCGCCGTTCTCGTCCACGGTGAAGTTGGCCGCAATATTGGAGCCACCCGAGGTCACAGCGTCGGCGACGACATCGAGGGGAACATCACAGTCGTCGTAAACGCCGCCGGGATACATGGGTTCCTCGACGTCGCCGCCCACGATGATCGCGGAAGTGCTCGCTTGATTAAGAGCGTCGTAGAGGGTCGGGTTGGTGGTACGGAGTTCGCGAAGGGCGGAAAGAGCTGCGGGTGACGTGAGCGATGCCTGAGAAAGGTTCCATTCGCCGACACTGCACATCTCCCAGGCCTGCGGAAAAAGTTCAGAAATTATAGACGACGGTATGGCAAATGGATAAATGAACCTTCGTGACGATCGCGGGATCGCTGAGGTCCTCGATGGCCTGTACAATCCAGCCCACCGATCTGTCACGCAGCGTGCCAACGGTGGTGTCGAGGTGGATCTCGTGGGCGACCTTGCCGGCAGCGATCTGCGCCAGCGCCTCTTCCACGATGTCGCGGTGGGCGGAACGCTTGATGCTGAGCTTGAGGAGGCGCTGGATACCGACATCTAGTGGCTGCCATACACCGGTGCACCCGCCGGGAACAAAGAGCACAATGATGTTCTTGTGGTGCTTCTTCATCCACGCCAGAAAGTCCTTCGACTTGTGCACCGACCAGCAATCAATCAGCCAGATCGATACTTGCGACTTCGGTAAGCCAAGCTCGACCTTCGTGCTCTCGAAGTACGGCGCGATGATATCATCCACGAGGACGTGCATAGTCTCGTGGTTGAACCAATACGTCGACGTTCCGGAGGGAAGCATTGCATACCCCAGATCGACGGCCTCGTCGTACCGGCCCGCGGTCAGCGACGGGCAGGACACCATCTTCTTCCCACTGAAGACTGCTTGCGTTGCAAGAATGCGGCCGCTGGCCGAGATCGACGGGACCAACGTGAAGGCCCGCTTCTCATCCTTTCCCACGCTTGCGACTTGCTTCGCGCTGCGCTGGGTCCAGGTGGAGCCGGTACCCTGCTGGTAGACGATCTGAGTTTGGTCGGTGTTGACGCGCAAGCCCGCTGGAACGGCGTAGTCACGGATGACGTGAGCCTGGCGGAAGAACGCCTCCTCGAGGATTTTTTCGTAGTTGTCGGGGAGTTTCTGGGCGGCTTTCGTGGTGCGACGCTCGCTCCAGCCGAGGGTATTGCGAAGATAGCGCCGCGTGAACGATTCGGAGCAGCGGAACTTGCTTCCGTCCTTGCGCGCGCGGTCGAAGAGCTTGGGGATGTCGTGCTGAATATGGCCAACCATGATACCGCGAATGGATAGGAGCGTCAAGATGACCCCGGCCCCGCGAAGAGAGGTGAGGTGATCATTGATCTTCTTGCGAGTTTCGGGGTAGGGGTGCTGGAGCAAAATTAAGACGAGAACATAAAAGAGGATAACACAAACACATACCAGTACGCCGCAACGAGTGGTATGCCACCCGGTGCGTTGCCCTTGCCCCGTCCGACATTCTGTAGCACGCTATCCTTCCACTTCGATGTTCCCCGCTTCCGCGCGTCGGGATCTATCCACCGCCCCAACACCTGCTCCGTCAAGCGGTAAAAATCCCGAAGATTGTTCTTGCGTAGATCGTTTAAGATGGCGCGGGGGCTCCACAGTTTCGACGCGCGACCACCTGCAGCCTGGATTTGTGACCATAGGAGGGGATGAAACCAATTGGTATATTTTGCGTTACGTTTCTTGTTCTTTGCCTTCTGCTTGCGGCCGCAGGGCTTGTTGTTCTTGCGGTCATCCTCCTTGAACTGGCGATGGGGACGCGAGAGCTCGGGAAGAAGGACGGGGGGCGTGGTATCGTCGCGGTCCAGGAGATCAAGGTGTTTCTGGAATAGGAAAATAGTCAGTGACAGGTTCGAGTCTCATTAAAGCCGCTGGCGAACTTACTCGTTTTTTTCCTGGGACCCAGCCGTTCGCAATTTTCTCATCGCGAATACGGTCGCGGTGCCGTTGCATGCGCTCGTTCGCGTTCACACGCGCCCTCGCCAACTTCCCCCGCGTTGCCAACTCCTCCTGCATCCGCACCTCTTCTGCGCCCTCTGCGTACACCCTCGCCTGCTCTTCCAGGCGCACCGCTCGCTGTGCTGCTGTCTCCACAGAAAAGTACGCCGAAATCTTGGTCTTTGGTTTCCCCGCCGGCGCCGTGGTCTTGGAATGCGCTGGGGGAGTAACGGTACGGTGACGACCGGGCGGAGCACTGACAATCTCGTCGGTCGAATCGTTGTCAGAATCCTCGGCGTCGTCGGAGGAATTCGACGGATCTTGAAGATCGGGCATACCGCTGGCGACCGAGGCGTTGTCCGAATCGTCGCCAGAGTCCGCCCCATCGCCCTCGGAGTCGGAGGGGTCCTGGAGGTCGGGTATGTCGTCGAAGATGTCGTGGGAGGTAGAGAAGGGAGGGGGACGCGGCGAAGAGCTGAGTACATAGTCGCGCTCTGGGGAAAAGTGTGAGCGTCCAGTGAATAAATAATAACTAACTCAGGTAACGCACCTGGCGTGACTTGAGAGTCAGGAGGAAGAGGGGCGTCGTCCTCAGGGCCCCAGCTATATTCGTCTGCATCCCCTTCACCTTCCCCTCCACTATCGCCGCCAGAATCGCGGTACCCCGTCCGCGGCCCAAAAACATCTCCAGTGGCCTTTCGAGGCAAATACACGCGAGGGGAAGCGAAAGAGGGTTGCGCTGGAGGTGATTCGTCATCGGCACCGCGTTTGTAAATACGCCGCTTTGCTGGGCTTGGATTTGGTGTTGGGGCATCGGGATCGCCTTTGGCACGTTTCTTCGCCGTGGGACGCGCTGGAGAGGCAACTTGAGGCAGGGAGGAGATGGGGGAGAGGACAGTGAAGGTGAATTTCGCGTTTCGAGCGGTGGTTCGCAGAAGCGGGATGGCCCGCTCACTGTCAGAGTCGTCGGAGTCGTCGTGCAAATTAGCCGAGGTGGCGGTGACGGGATCGGGCCGATCGGACTCATCGGCCGAGTCTTCGTCTCCAGCGATCGCAAGCTGCTTTTCTCTCTCCAACTGGAAGATATGTGAGCAAGTCGAAATACGATGGCAAGATCAACCCACCTGCTCCAAACTCTGCCCGCAAATGTTGAGGAAGACCTCGAGGCGCGCATCCGCAAAATTCTTCGGCACCGCCAGTGGAATGCTAGGGTCGACCAAGGGGAACTCGGGATTAAAATATCGGAAGGGGGGAGGGGGGGGGGGGGGGGTCTGGCCGAGGCTGAAAAAAACTTCTTACTATAAGTTATGGGAGGGGAGAAAAGGGCTGGTAGAAGCATGGTAGAGCCCCTAGTAGGTGAAAAACTGCGAATCCTGCTTCCTACTTGCTTCAGGACATGTCAACACAATATTTTCACCCAAGTTCAACCAAAAGGTGTCTTCAAGTGGTCTTGGAGTGAGATTCAATAAATTTCTGAAGGTCTACTTAAGGCCTTAGCAGCATTACAGATGGGTTTTGGGACCATGGCATGTACCTCACACATACAAATCAAGTGGTACCAGGGTCTGAACCAGATCCAGCAAGCGGCGGAAACTCCGGGGGGAGCGGCCCGGTGCCAGGGGTGGGAAAAACCTTCCCTATATAGGGGGGAGGGGGGGGGGGGGGGGGGGGGGGGGGGGGGGGCTCTAGGACGGGCTGAAAAAAACTTATCGACCCCCCTTCCAAGTTTCGAATCCCGAGTTCCCCTTGGGGTCGACGAAATGCTGCCCCGCGTTGTCCACCAACATTCCACAGGAAAACCCGTCCGCCTGCCGTCCAATAGGCAGGTCCTCGAGCCCAACCTTGGCCGTCGTGTGCTGCTTGAGCCACCACTGACACGCAGCTGTCATTTCCTCGGGCATCGGCTCGCCAAAGGAATCACCGTAGCGAACGACACCCTCGGGCGGCGTCATGTCAAAAACGACGGCCACCCAATGTGGCTCATCTGTGATGTCCCCCAGATGCGCGGAGGTGATTAGCGCAGCACGATTCTGCACAATATCGTCGCCAAAATCACGAACCCATCGTAGATCTTTGGCGGTCCAATAAGTGCCAGTGTCGGCAGCACGGTAAGCAGCAAGGATTTTCGGCATGAGCGCGGTTCCCCAGGTGCGGGTATTCGACATTCAGGTGGGGCTGGTGTCGATTTTGTAGTGCAAGAGCTCAAGCATGTCATCCATTTGGGACCCCGACAGCCAATGAGTTCCGAGAAAGCGCCAAAGGGTATAGAACGGCTCAGAATCGGAAAGTCCTGCCGGCTTGGAGCATCCCCATGGGACCATGGTGAGCATCAACAGCGCTTGTTGGGCCAACGCCGAGCGCTGTGGATTTTTGCTGCCTAACTTCGAGAAGCCACGAAGCCACTCCCGACATTTACCCAATGGTAGGCGTGCATTGCGCTTGATATCGATGACCGCGGCCCAGTAGGAGAGGATCCACGGCGGGAAGTGAGACTCGACACCGCCTAGATGACTATACATAACAGATTGTGCACCATCCATCCACGCTTGGCGACTACAGGCCTGGAGTTTGTGGACGGTCTTCTTGTCCGGAATAGGAAGACACCGCACTCGAAGAAGTAGATCACTGTCGCTGATGTCTGGGGCGTTCCTGCTGAAGTACTGGGTGGGTTTCGGAGCGTTGGAACTAGGGTGCTCGAGAGGAAGGGTGAAGTCTAGCATTTTTGCGATGGAGAGGGAAGGGGATGGAAGAAGGGTGAATTCCAATTCCTGCGGCACGGCGAAGACTACGGCCGCGATTTTTCGGAGCATCGGCGGTGCGGATGCCCATTCCTTGCCTTTGTCGAGCCAGTCAGATAGCTTGAAGGTATTGTTGGCATCCATTGTGGACGACTCGAGAGGGGACAAAAATAAAATCAATTTTGCCGTACATATCTATGTACGCACTCAGTAAAAAAAATTGAGCAACCGGATATGCTCTGGATCATGATCGTTGCTGCTGAATATACCTTGGCTTTACATCCAAGTCGACAATTCGACGGCAAGCGAGACTGAAGTCGCCCAAAATTGAGCCAAGGGAAATTTTAATATTGCCATCATGTTCTTCGACCCCATTCGTCCTAGATTAGTGGAGGAGCGGCATAGGACCAACAGTGGACCAACATGGGACACGCAGATCTGCGTGCGCGAACGTTTACGGCCGGATGAACATCTGATAAGAGGTAACAAACATCGGCCGACTCTGAATACCCAACCCAGTGAACACCTAAGGTGACGGGTGACATAGCGTGAACATTTGGTCGAAATACTACAGTAGTAGAATATTCCTATGACTCCTACATTGACTCAGTGAGGCTGTCCTCCTCGTAGTATTTAAGTACATGTATTCTACACTATGGATAATCCTATCTTGTCTTTAACCCTCATCTTGTGTGATTCTAAGTTCTCTTTGCTTCACCTCAAGCATCTGCGCCATTAGGTTATGGGCCCCGGCCCTAACTTGTAATCACACACAACTATCAGCGACACTCAAATTCCATTCAACTACCCGACAACACAGTAGACTCTACTAGAATCATTACACGCACCTTCAACCATGTCAGAACATTCTTCAACTCGGATTGAGCTCCTCAATGAGGAGAATTGGATGCCCTGGAAGCGTCGCATATTGGCGATACTCCGCGACAACGAACTCGAGGGTTACGTTGACGGCACCGAGGCTTACCCGACGGTCGTAGACCAGATGCAGCCAACTGCACCCGAGAAGAAAGAAATTGCTAAATGGAAGAAAGGTGACGGAAAGGCCAGGAGCAAGATTGAGCTCGCCTTGGGAAATTCCCAGATGGTTCACATTGCGGGAGCAGAGACGGCGGCACATATGTGGACGCAACTTTGCACTGTGAAGGAAGTACGAGGTCAGCTAGGGTAAGGCTCCAACCATTTAGCTTTATAAACTGTTTTAAACCATTAAAACAGTTTTTATTTAGGTTTAGTTTAGGAGGACCGGCAAACGGTAAACATAACGATTTTAAACGGTTTAAACGGTTGAATTTTCGCCTAATTTACCGGGAGGCGGGGCGGCGGCAACCTGGCTGCTTCTCCATGGCTTTAGGTGTGATTTCGGAACGCTAACCGCCTGATTACGAGCTACCCATTTGTCTAATCCTTCCACAAA